>OAMR01000485.1:670243-684511 GCA_900205405.1 Echinochloa crus-galli | reverse complement strand
GTTATATTGAACTTGAGAGCATGTGCATTTATGAGTAAAGGATTTTATGGACTTGAGAAAATCTCACTATTTGTGACTAGCCATCAATCAAGCAAAGTTAACTATAGTCACAAATAGGTCGACAAAGGTCAAAAGACCAAAGACTCAAAGATTTTAAAAAATGCACAACCCCTATCATGCTAGTTGGGTTTTTCAAAATCTATCCTAAGTCACACAAGTACATGCACCTATATTAAGCACACGATGACATTAACATATTTAGTTTACACCAATCACCAAGAAAGAGTTAACTAAAAGTATAATGGACGCAAGGGAGCTTAATACATTTGCATGTACATGCACACACTAGCATGGCAAGGGCCTAGATGCACAAGGTAAATACTAGTTCAAAGAAAAACATACCTTGGCCTCTAGTAGCATGTGTTGTACAATATGATCAATTTTGCCCATATGAATTCTCTCATGATATAAACCAATTGATCAATATAGAGAGAAAACGTTAAAATGCACAACACATGATTTCATAATCAATGACTTTGAAATAAAGCATGAAAGACATAGGTCATTAATCATGAAGTTACACAATATAGATCAAATTCCTTATTTAGTGCTTTTGAGATTAGCAGGGATTCATATGCACTAATTTGAAAGATTAAACCATTTTAAGGAATTCAATGCTATATTATGTTGAGTTGACAAAACACAAATTGAGATCAAGATTCATGAAGAGAATGACTATCATGTTACCGTCATGAATCACAAGATGATTTGACAACTCCAATTGAGAGAAGTATTCTCTCCTAAAGACTCTGCACTCATTAATGGAATGAGAATTTCTGTCATGAAACCCACAGTACCTTTTGTCTTTGACTCCATCAGAGTCGCGGTGGTGCTCGCCGGAGGTAAAGATTGTCTGCTTGCCTTTCTCCGTTCTTCTCGAGATTTGCCTTCTCCTTGACGAATCTCTTTGTTTTTTCAGGGTAATCCAATGGATTGTCGCCGCTGGTGCGCCAGTTGCGGCTCCAGCCGCTGCTCCTGCGGCGTCCAGCTCTTCGAGTTCGTCCAATCGGACTCTCTCATCGGACGACTTCCGCTACTCAGACGGCGATGCTCGCCGATTCAAGGCGGAGCGCGACGACTCTATGCACACCAACAAGAAAATTTCCTGCGTCAATGGTCCCTGGTGGTTCGTCCAAATGTGGCTGCAATTGTATATGCACCAAATTGTCTCCATTGACCTCAACAGCCGATATTTCCCCTCGGTCAGTTACCAGGAAGCAGAAGTCCAGAGCACCAAAGGCTGTCAAACCTATGGGGAAGCAGCCTCCACTATTGCTATCAACAAGAGCATTGGAGAACTGTTTGAACTTTTCTTCAAAGGCTTTGCCAATCCCCTCTGGTTCCCATATATGGATAATGACAATCTCACTCTCCCTTGTGAGTTCAGCTTTGAGACCGGATGCATAGATGCAGAGTCCTCAGCAATTTTTAACACTTTCATTCGGCCTTGCATCTTACCAGCCGAATTTTGTGGAGGAAGGCTGGTTCAAATTCATACGAGTATTACCAGCCGAACATAGTTGCCAGGCAACTAGGGTGTGGCCAAGTGCCCCCAAGATTATTTCTCCATGAATTCCTCAAGCCGAGGCAGATCATCAAAGATTCCACAGAAACAAGAAGGGTCTTTGATTACAAGTGCTGCTTATATGTTTTGGTGATTTTGGATGACAACATGATTAGTCATTTAACTTGTTTGCTTAAGCATATGAGCAGGTATCTATTCTTCAACAATCATATTCCTTGAATATCCATAAGAATAGATACCTGCTCATATGCTTAAGCAAACAAGTTAAATGACTAATCATATTGTCATCCAAAATCACCAAAACATATAAGTGCCTAGATGCACTTTCAAGGTGTCAATGCTTGGGGTCTCTTGAGGCCAAGTTCATCTGGGTCCGATTCGAAGGTAGCGAGCAGTCGAACCGGTGTAGGTCACTGAGGGTATGCTCATAGCGGCAATGGCTTCCTCCAAGGGCCGTCCAATGAGACGAATGGAGAAATTAATAAAGGCAGCGGCAACCCAGGGTGGGCATCATTAACCGATGACTGAAGACCGAACCGAAATACCCAAGACCGAAACCGAAATATTCGGTCCCAAATTCGGTGCTCAGGTGGAGCTAACCGAATTCAGTTCGATTTATTTGGTTCCTAACCTAGGTTAACCAAATTAACTGAGGAGTCGAACATACTTAAACGGTCCAAGAAAACATACTAGCCCAGCCCAATAGTACTCATCCAATTCTACACCACAGGTCCACCTTATCCTCAACTTGTCACCGCCGGACGCTGCCCTTCTCCCATGTCTGTCAAAACCAATCTGCACACAACATTCTCCACTAGCACCCACCCTCCGGTGATGGCGGCCCTCCCTCCGCTCTAGGCGCCGGTGCTCCTCCCCTCTCTCATGAGGCTTCTAGCACTAGCACTCTCCCCATTTTTCCAATCCAACCAACGGATCGAGCCCCCACGCGGGACTTAGAGTAGAATAAGGCGCTTCCACGAAGGGCGACGCCTATTCCCAAACCGGTGGTCGGCGTTTCTTCCTCCGCACACAGATCCATGATGAGTCAACGACGAGATCCGCCTGTGTCCTGCTCCTGAGCTATTCAACAAGTTGGGCATTGACTCCTCCTAAGCCAGCTGTTGGTGGCGCCTCCTCCCTCCTCATCAGGCTAATCAACGATGACAAGATAGGGAGCTTAGGCTATCCACACTCATCATGCTCTATTTTCATCCTCTATAACGAATATTCTATCTTGGTCATCGAGATTATCTACTCTATACCAATTTCTCCCACACCCTACGTGCTCTATATCTCATCTTCTATATCAACTACCCGTTGATGCGGCCCACCCATCATATTTTTTCCTTTTTGTTTTCTTCCTCCCTCCTCTCTCTCCCATCTCCCCCGCCCCCTCCCCTGCCCTCCCCCGCTCTATCTCTCCACTTCCCCACCGTCGCCCCTACCGTGCCGTACCCTCCCCTGCTCTATCTCTGCCCTCTCAGTCCCACCGCCGCCTCCTTCCCTGTCCTCTCTTGCTCTATGTATAGTCACGTAGCTCCCACGACGGTGGCGACGGATGCCCATGCGGCTCGCGGCGGCTCCCACTCCCTTTCCTCAGCACTGCCCCTCTCGCACGCATCCAGCCCCATGACAACAGGCGTCACGCATCCAGGCCCGGGATGGCCGGCTACCGACCGCGCTGCGCCGACGGCTCCCTCCGGATTTCGATTTGCGTGGCCGCGCGGGTGAGGGGATAGAGGAGGGACAGGGGGAGGAGGATGAGGATGGCGAGGAGCGCCCTTCAACGGGGAGGGGGCCAGGACAGTCTTGCGGCGTTTCGAGCCACAGCAGCCGCGACAGTTTAATGGCACTCCGAGCGGGCGGGTGTCGCGGCGGCCTCTAGCACGGCGCCTTGCGGCAGTGGGCGAATGGGGCAGACTCGGGGAGGCTAGGTGTGGAGTTGCTTCCGGGCGAGCGCGGGGAAGCCAGGTGAGCTTGGAGTGGCAGTTGCGGTGGATTACCTGGATGAGATAGCGTCCTACTACGAGCCCGCTGAATATAGCGGATGGGGAGCACTCCTCTTGTTTAGCAGGAGGTTCCCCGTACCCGGTGCGGGACTTTTTACGGTACACGGATCTAGGAGGAAGATGATAGCCTTATTATTTGTGTTCTTAATGGTTAGGATTTTTCTCTATTTTCCTGGCTTTGAATATCTGGTGGCGATTATCCCATTTCATTGTGCTTTTCTCATCAGACATGGGTCAGTTCTGTCGAGACCGACCGAACTGACTGAGACAGAACTGACGGAGACCAAACTCCTCGATCTCCATAATTTGGAAAGACCGATCGGTCTCAATTTTCAAATGACCGAAATTTAGAAATACCCGAGGAAAAATCGGTTCGGTTCGGTCTGACCAATGCCTCCGCTGAGGGGCGACGCCCGTTCCTCTAGCATCAATAACGAGTGACGGCGCTGCGCACGAAAGAGGGGCGTGGTGCCATGCGGAGTGGAAAGTAGTTGGGCATGCAGCTTGGAACTCTCGTCTTTTATTGCCACGGAGGCTGAGGTTGGCTTGGCTAAGGGCATGTACAGCCCTTAGACAGCAGGTTGTCTGTAGAACTTCGAACTGTGCACATAGACAGATGTACAGACAGCTCATACAGTCCATAGACAGAGAAGCTGTCTGTAAGCTGTTTAATGCTTTACATGAAGTTTAAGATCAACTAAGAATACATTTGTGTATATTATTGTGTGGCTATTTAATTGAATAACTGATAGTAGTGCAAATTGATGGACTGGTAGTAGGGCATTCACCTTTGACATTCAGCGTTCAGAAGATAAAACATTCAGACAGATAGCGAGCAGCCTCATCCACACACTCGAGCAGCCTCATTCTCATCCACACACTTCGAGCAGCGCCATCCTCATCCCGTTCAGGGACACCCGAGCGAGCAGAGCAGCAGGGGCCCAGGGACATTTTTCCAATCCAACCAACGGATCGAGCCCCCACGCGGGACTTAGAGTAGAATAAGGCGCTTCCACGAAGGGCGACGCCTATTCCCAAACCGGTGGTCGGCGTTTCTTCCTCCGCACACAGATCCATGATGAGTCAACGACGAGATCCGCCTGTGTCCTGCTCCTGAGCTATTCAACAAGTTGGGCATTGACTCCTCCTAAGCCAGCTGTTGGTGGCGCCTCCTCCCTCCTCATCAGGCTAATCAACGATGACAAGATAGGGAGCTTAGGCTATCCACACTCATCATGCTCTATTTTCATCCTCTATAACGAATATTCTATCTTGGTCATCGAGATTATCTACTCTATACCAATTTCTCCCACACCCTACGTGCTCTATATCTCATCTTCTATATCAACTACCCGTTGATGCGGCCCACCCATCATATTTTTTCCTTTTTGTTTTCTTCCTCCCTCCTCTCTCTCCCATCTCCCCCGCCCCCTCCCCTGCCCTCCCCCGCTCTATCTCTCCACTTCCCCACCGTCGCCCCTACCGTGCCGTACCCTCCCCTGCTCTATCTCTGCCCTCTCAGTCCCACCGCCGCCTCCTTCCCTGTCCTCTCTTGCTCTATGTATAGTCACGTAGCTCCCACGACGGTGGCGACGGATGCCCATGCGGCTCGCGGCGGCTCCCACTCCCTTTCCTCAGCACTGCCCCTCTCGCACGCATCCAGCCCCATGACAACAGGCGTCACGCATCCAGGCCCGGGATGGCCGGCTACCGACCGCGCTGCGCCGACGGCTCCCTCCGGATTTCGATTTGCGTGGCCGCGCGGGTGAGGGGATAGAGGAGGGACAGGGGGAGGAGGATGAGGATGGCGAGGAGCGCCCTTCAACGGGGAGGGGGCCAGGACAGTCTTGCGGCGTTTCGAGCCACAGCAGCCGCGACAGTTTAATGGCACTCCGAGCGGGCGGGTGTCGCGGCGGCCTCTAGCACGGCGCCTTGCGGCAGTGGGCGAATGGGGCAGACTCGGGGAGGCTAGGTGTGGAGTTGCTTCCGGGCGAGCGCGGGGAAGCCAGGTGAGCTTGGAGTGGCAGTTGCGGTGGATTACCTGGATGAGATAGCGTCCTACTACGAGCCCGCTGAATATAGCGGATGGGGAGCACTCCTCTTGTTTAGCAGGAGGTTCCCCGTACCCGGTGCGGGACTTTTTACGGTACACGGATCTAGGAGGAAGATGATAGCCTTATTATTTGTGTTCTTAATGGTTAGGATTTTTCTCTATTTTCCTGGCTTTGAATATCTGGTGGCGATTATCCCATTTCATTGTGCTTTTCTCATCAGACATGGGTCAGTTCTGTCGAGACCGACCGAACTGACTGAGACAGAACTGACGGAGACCAAACTCCTCGATCTCCATAATTTGGAAAGACCGATCGGTCTCAATTTTCAAATGACCGAAATTTAGAAATACCCGAGGAAAAATCGGTTCGGTTCGGTCTGACCAATGCCTCCGCTGAGGGGCGACGCCCGTTCCTCTAGCATCAATAACGAGTGACGGCGCTGCGCACGAAAGAGGGGCGTGGTGCCATGCGGAGTGGAAAGTAGTTGGGCATGCAGCTTGGAACTCTCGTCTTTTATTGCCACGGAGGCTGAGGTTGGCTTGGCTAAGGGCATGTACAGCCCTTAGACAGCAGGTTGTCTGTAGAACTTCGAACTGTGCACATAGACAGATGTACAGACAGCTCATACAGTCCATAGACAGAGAAGCTGTCTGTAAGCTGTTTAATGCTTTACATGAAGTTTAAGATCAACTAAGAATACATTTGTGTATATTATTGTGTGGCTATTTAATTGAATAACTGATAGTAGTGCAAATTGATGGACTGGTAGTAGGGCATTCACCTTTGACATTCAGCGTTCAGAAGATAAAACATTCAGACAGATAGCGAGCAGCCTCATCCACACACTCGAGCAGCCTCATTCTCATCCACACACTTCGAGCAGCGCCATCCTCATCCCGTTCAGGGACACCCGAGCGAGCAGAGCAGCAGGGGCCCAGGGACATTTTTCCAATCCAACCAACGGATCGAGCCCCCACGCGGGACTTAGAGTAGAATAAGGCGCTTCCACGAAGGGCGACGCCTATTCCCAAACCGGTGGTCGGCGTTTCTTCCTCCGCACACAGATCCATGATGAGTCAACGACGAGATCCGCCTGTGTCCTGCTCCTGAGCTATTCAACAAGTTGGGCATTGACTCCTCCTAAGCCAGCTGTTGGTGGCGCCTCCTCCCTCCTCATCAGGCTAATCAACGATGACAAGATAGGGAGCTTAGGCTATCCACACTCATCATGCTCTATTTTCATCCTCTATAACGAATATTCTATCTTGGTCATCGAGATTATCTACTCTATACCAATTTCTCCCACACCCTACGTGCTCTATATCTCATCTTCTATATCAACTACCCTTGAATATCCAGAAGAATAGAAACCTTCTCATATGCTTAAGCAAACAAGTTAAATGACTAATCATATTGTCATCCAAAATCACCAAAACATATAAGTGCCTAGATGCACTTTCAAGGTGTCAATGCTTGGGGTCTCTTGAGGCCAAGTTCATCTGGGTCCGATTCGAAGGTAGCGAGCAGTCGAACCGGTGTAGGTCACTGAGGGTATGCTCATAGCGGCAATGGCTTCCTCCAAGGGCCGTCCAATGAGACGAATGGAGAAATTAATAAAGGCAGCGGCAACCCAGGGTGGGCATCATTAACCGATGACTGAAGACCGAACCGAAATACCCAAGACCGAAACCGAAATATTCGGTCCCAAATTCGGTGCTCAGGTGGAGCTAACCGAATTCAGTTCGATTTATTTGGTTCCTAACCTAGGTTAACCAAATTAACTGAGGAGTCGAACATACTTAAACGGTCCAAGAAAACATACTAGCCCAGCCCAATAGTACTCATCCAATTCTACACCACAGGTCCACCTTATCCTCAACTTGTCACCGCCGGACGCTGCCCTTCTCCCATGTCTGTCAAAACCAATCTGCACACAACATTCTCCACTAGCACCCACCCTCCGGTGATGGCGGCCCTCCCTCCGCTCTAGGCGCCGGTGCTCCTCCCCTCTCTCATGAGGCTTCTAGCACTAGCACTCTCCCCATTTTTCCAATCCAACCAACGGATCGAGCCCCCACGCGGGACTTAGAGTAGAATAAGGCGCTTCCACGAAGGGCGACGCCTATTCCCAAACCGGTGGTCGGCGTTTCTTCCTCCGCACACAGATCCATGATGAGTCAACGACGAGATCCGCCTGTGTCCTGCTCCTGAGCTATTCAACAAGTTGGGCATTGACTCCTCCTAAGCCAGCTGTTGGTGGCGCCTCCTCCCTCCTCATCAGGCTAATCAACGATGACAAGATAGGGAGCTTAGGCTATCCACACTCATCATGCTCTATTTTCATCCTCTATAACGAATATTCTATCTTGGTCATCGAGATTATCTACTCTATACCAATTTCTCCCACACCCTACGTGCTCTATATCTCATCTTCTATATCAACTACCCGTTGATGCGGCCCACCCATCATATTTTTTCCTTTTTGTTTTCTTCCTCCCTCCTCTCTCTCCCATCTCCCCCGCCCCCTCCCCTGCCCTCCCCCGCTCTATCTCTCCACTTCCCCACCGTCGCCCCTACCGTGCCGTACCCTCCCCTGCTCTATCTCTGCCCTCTCAGTCCCACCGCCGCCTCCTTCCCTGTCCTCTCTTGCTCTATGTATAGTCACGTAGCTCCCACGACGGTGGCGACGGATGCCCATGCGGCTCGCGGCGGCTCCCACTCCCTTTCCTCAGCACTGCCCCTCTCGCACGCATCCAGCCCCATGACAACAGGCGTCACGCATCCAGGCCCGGGATGGCCGGCTACCGACCGCGCTGCGCCGACGGCTCCCTCCGGATTTCGATTTGCGTGGCCGCGCGGGTGAGGGGATAGAGGAGGGACAGGGGGAGGAGGATGAGGATGGCGAGGAGCGCCCTTCAACGGGGAGGGGGCCAGGACAGTCTTGCGGCGTTTCGAGCCACAGCAGCCGCGACAGTTTAATGGCACTCCGAGCGGGCGGGTGTCGCGGCGGCCTCTAGCACGGCGCCTTGCGGCAGTGGGCGAATGGGGCAGACTCGGGGAGGCTAGGTGTGGAGTTGCTTCCGGGCGAGCGCGGGGAAGCCAGGTGAGCTTGGAGTGGCAGTTGCGGTGGATTACCTGGATGAGATAGCGTCCTACTACGAGCCCGCTGAATATAGCGGATGGGGAGCACTCCTCTTGTTTAGCAGGAGGTTCCCCGTACCCGGTGCGGGACTTTTTACGGTACACGGATCTAGGAGGAAGATGATAGCCTTATTATTTGTGTTCTTAATGGTTAGGATTTTTCTCTATTTTCCTGGCTTTGAATATCTGGTGGCGATTATCCCATTTCATTGTGCTTTTCTCATCAGACATGGGTCAGTTCTGTCGAGACCGACCGAACTGACTGAGACAGAACTGACGGAGACCAAACTCCTCGATCTCCATAATTTGGAAAGACCGATCGGTCTCAATTTTCAAATGACCGAAATTTAGAAATACCCGAGGAAAAATCGGTTCGGTTCGGTCTGACCAATGCCTCCGCTGAGGGGCGACGCCCGTTCCTCTAGCATCAATAACGAGTGACGGCGCTGCGCACGAAAGAGGGGCGTGGTGCCATGCGGAGTGGAAAGTAGTTGGGCATGCAGCTTGGAACTCTCGTCTTTTATTGCCACGGAGGCTGAGGTTGGCTTGGCTAAGGGCATGTACAGCCCTTAGACAGCAGGTTGTCTGTAGAACTTCGAACTGTGCACATAGACAGATGTACAGACAGCTCATACAGTCCATAGACAGAGAAGCTGTCTGTAAGCTGTTTAATGCTTTACATGAAGTTTAAGATCAACTAAGAATACATTTGTGTATATTATTGTGTGGCTATTTAATTGAATAACTGATAGTAGTGCAAATTGATGGACTGGTAGTAGGGCATTCACCTTTGACATTCAGCGTTCAGAAGATAAAACATTCAGACAGATAGCGAGCAGCCTCATCCACACACTCGAGCAGCCTCATTCTCATCCACACACTTCGAGCAGCGCCATCCTCATCCCGTTCAGGGACACCCGAGCGAGCAGAGCAGCAGGGGCCCAGGGACGGCCGGCGAGGCGCCGCCAGGCGCGCGGCCCCTTCCCTGCTCCTGGACCTCCCTCCCGTGCTCGCGCCACCCCAAGCTCTCCCCGCCCACCGGCCAGAGCCCGCGCTCGCACGGCGATGGAGCTCTTGCGCCCGCGCTCTCGCCTGCGGTTCCCAGCTGCTGGCACCCGGCGTCCGTCGACGAAAGATGAGGGGCAGCAGCGCGCCGGCTCAAGCTCCCAGCTTCCCCGAGTTCGCCCTCCCTCCCAGCTCGAAGCTCGGCTTCCCCGAGCTCGCCCTCCCTCCCCTGATCTGGCGGCGGGGCCAAGGCGGGCGCCATGGGAGCTCCTGCCGGTCGAGATTTGGTCCAGGGCGGCGGGGCCAGCGTCTTCGCCGTGGCGCGCGTCATCGTTGGCGGCGGCGGCCGGCCCTCCCTCCCCCTCTCCCATCTGCGGCTGCCCCTCCTCTGCTCCCTCCGCGGTGCAGCAGGGGCGGGGCCAGCGTCTTCGCCGTGGCGCGCGTCATCGTTGGCGGCGGCGGCCGGCCCTCCCTCCCCCTCTCCCATCTGCGGCTGCCCCTCCCCTGCTCCCTCCGCGGAGCGGTGCGGCGGGCGGTGGCGGGCACGACTGCGGAGGCGGGCGGCGCATGGCCAGCGGGCGGAGGGGCGGAGCGCGGGAGGAAGGGGATTTGGCGGGGAAGGGTCGGAGCGCGGGATTCTGCCGGCGACGGGGCCTGGAGACGGGCGTCGTACAGCCCGGCGCCTCGGCGTCGATTGCGCGTGGGGGAACGGGACAAGGCCATCGCCCGGTCTAGCGACGCTCGGCCCGTCGCTGCGCTCCCGCGGGGTGTTTTTCGCAAAAATGCCGCTGTAGCGATGCCCCCAAGGGACGGGCTGTACATACCCTAACAAGCAAAACAAGAGGGGCGGCAGAGGGACTGCAGAGGGTGGGGAGGCGGTGCAGTGTGCCGGAGGACACCGAGTCCGACGGGAGCGGTGGTCACTGGGCCTAGACGGAAATCTTGGCTGGGCAAGGACAGGACGCACGCTGCTGCCCGTGTGGGCCCTGGTGCCTGACCTACCGATGGCCGCCGCGTGCCCACGCACGACACGCGTCGCTGCCGACGGCATATGCGGATGGTTGGGGAATCCTTCCGGACAAGAATTTACTTATATATTCCCTCTGCTAGTAACAAGAAAAATAACTGATCACGCAAGCCAAAAGAAATCAGATAATATAATTATTTACAATAATGTGACTTCCACAATGAATAGCTGACAACCAGCACAAGTACCAATAATAATTAAACTAGCAAATATGTACATAGGTTGGTACGGATAATAAGTATTAGTAAATTTGTTTCCACGAGAATTGTAAAGGTGACCACACTGTCCATACTTTGGCAATAGAAAAACTTAGCAATTATTTGTTTCCACATATTCATAAGAAAACATCAAGAATATTCTTACTTTGTTTATTAGGTAGTATAAAATTTATAATGAAATACTAAATACACTCAATATATAATGTAAAATGCACATACTCTTAATGACATTTTTAGGCATTGCAGCATTGTCAATTCAAATAAATAGAACATGTTGAGTTTTTTTAGAAATAGAACATGTTGAGTTGAGGCACCTTTTAATGGCATTAGTTATATTAGAAGAGAAACGTCTCAAGTTAGAAGTGGCGAATACTGGAACAAGCGTTGAAGTGACCTTGGACATGAACTTTATTTTTTAAAAATCTGACTCAAAGTTTTATATAGTTCAGCAAAAATAAATACAACCCCTTTGGGGTACGCTCACAGCGTTTTTTAGATATTGGATACAATCCGGCCTCTATATCCACATGTTGATATATATAGCCAAACGTTACAAGAATTTTTAGACTCAATATCTTAAAATTGAGGACCATAGAAGACAAGAAAATGCTAAAGGACTAAAAAAAGCTAGAAAGACAAAATTTCACAATTTCTTTTAGGTCCTTACTTTTGCCTTCTTCCAACAACACTTCTTCATATTGTTGATCTACTTAGAAACTTTGATGTGAGAACATACTGCAAAATAATAGTCATGAGATGCTTAATGGTCTCCGTCATGTATCTACCACGCTTAGTCGATCACTCCCACAACTTCAAATAAGCTGCTGTCAAACCGGCCAAAAAGCAAATACACAACAAACACAGTGAGCTAGACCCATTACCGCAGTAAATATCCTAAAAATTCCTAAAATATCAGAAACAATTCTAGCACCTTCCAAAAAATAGAATTTGCTCTAATAAAACCGGAATAATTTTCAGAAAATTTTGGAAAATTCCTAGATAATCCTGTTAGGCTTCTAAATGCATTTTGAAAAGTTTGCTCACTAATAGACACTGAATGCCAAATCCAACAATTTTAGGGTGTGGCATAGTACTAATGATGCTCTATATGTATAACAAAATACTAAAGTCAAGCAAACAAAAAGAATTGTGAAATTCTTTATTTATTGCTTAACGAATTACACTGTTTTGCCTACTTGAAACCATTTGATTGCCTAACAGTATTATTGCTTTAGCACCGGGGAAAAAGAAAGAAAAAAAAGGGAGGAATCATGTTTTGTGTTTCTATAGGTATAAAAGGGCAGGACCTCCAATTAGTAATAACGACTCAATTTTTTTTAGGAATTACCAATATAGACGTAGACGCTCACATCCACGCATACAAACTCTATCCGTATGAGCTATTTGGAAATTCGAACACTCATGCTGAGTCAAGAGCTCGAACCAGATGAGTTGGTTCCACTCCAAGAAACCTTACAAACTAATCAATAATGTCTTCGCATAATGGCTCCAATTAATAAAGTAATCGGCTCTGGCGTGATTACTTTACCATTTTCGTGGCCTTGTCTTGGATTTTAATTTCTGCTAATGTTCTGCAGGGCCTTCAAGCTCCTTTTGACGGAGAAATTGATAACTTTTGGGGCTCTGTTCCGTGCTACACGTGCCGGCTTGAAAAGAATATTCCGGAGTCGAAGTTCCCTCGCAATCAGAGTTACCGCAGCTCTATTTAACTTGGTTCTTCTTTCTGTGCTCCTCATCATATTGTTGCCAGCATTCGTTCTCTATGTACTTGGACTCTATATCTCTATGGGTATCTCATTGTGGCGCCTAATAGAGAACGATTACGGCAACCCTGACGGAGGATCAAACCTGAAGATGGCGCTACAAGTTTGTTACACGCTGGCCGTGGTCCAGGGCGTGTTATTTTGCTGCAGACTCTTGTACGATTTTGTTTGGAAGAGCGAAGCAGTGGAACAAGTGAGATGCTGCTATAAACTCAGTGGTGGTGATACAAAAATAGTTTCGGAGTACCTAAACGCAATTGTTGCAGGATGCGAAAATGACCTGTGTTTCCAGAATGGAAAAAACCTGGTGGCATATGCTGTGGACCAGCTGAAAGGACCAAAACCTGAGAATTGCATTTCTGGGGTCAGAGCTGTGTTTTCAGCATCCTTAGGACCAAGCGACATGTGGTGCTGAAACAGTTGCTAATTCAATCTGAATCCTTTAGCCACATTGTCAGTAGATTGCTGAAGATGCTGCATCCTCGAAGCCAATACCAAAGTAAAGCGAGGGAGAGTGCAGCAGGTATTTTGGTGTTCCTTGCAGACGAGATCCGTTTGGACCAGTTTCCTGGAGGAATTCAATGCATATCTTCCCTCCTCGACACATCTGAGGAATACCCTTTGCTTCCGAAAACATATCAGTTACGCTCTGTCAGTGATCTCGCAGAGGTACCTGATCAGCAAGATTGGCTGTCTGAGATACAACAGCGACACGACATACGCAACTGGTACGAGTTATGCGAGCATAAGGGCCCATATGCAGAACCTCGATTTTAGCATACGGACAGGTATACAGACAGCCCATACAACCCACAGACAGAGAGATCGTCTGTAAGCTGTTTAATGCTTTATATAAAGCTTAAGATCAACTACGAATGCAATTGTGTATACTATTGTGTGGCTATTTGATAAAAAAAACACAGTACTTTTTTTCCTTGCAACAAGCAACGACCGAAACGAAGCTGCTGGACACCAAAAACAATCGCAAAAAAAACCCGTGGCCTCCTTTATCCATCCAGAAGCCTCCCGAGCTGTCGGCCCCTGCGCAGGAAGAGGAGAGGGACGGCGGCGCCCGACCCCGAAGCCCCTGCGCGCGAAGCGGAGAAGGGCGGCGGCGGCGCCCGGCCGCGAGCAGCCGCTCCCCCGCGCGAGAAGAGGAGTGGGACGGCGGCGCCCGGCTGCGGCCGCGTGGGAAGAGGAGGAGCAGCCGCTCCCCCGCGCGAGAAGAGGAGTGGGACGGCGGCGCCCGGCTGCGGCCGCGTGGGAAGAGGAGGAGCAGCCGCTCCCCCGCGCGAGAAGAGGAGTGGGACGGCGGCGCCCGGCTGCGGCCGCGTGGGAAGAGGAGGAGCAGCCGCTCCCCCGCGCGAGAAGAGGAGTGGGACGGCGGCGCCCGGCTGCGGCCGCGTGGGAAGAGGAGGAGCAGCCGCTCCCCCGCGCGAGAAGAG
>OAMR01000485.1:602397-658134 GCA_900205405.1 Echinochloa crus-galli | reverse complement strand
ATGCCGCGGCCGCTCCCCACCGCGCCGCCGCCGGGGGCAAGCTCGGCGCCGCCGTTGCTCGTCCGCGTGGCCCAATCTCATCAAGCTCGCTCCGGCCCTCGCATCTCCCTGAGAGGATAAAGGAGGAGAGTGGTGGGGAGAGGAGAAGAGTGGTGGAGCTTGGAGATAACGACGGGATAAGGATAGGAGAGAAGTATATAGGAGAGATAAAGAAGAGATAGCAAAGGCGGGTCATGAGAACGCCCGTGGCTGAAAATACTCTTCCATTTACAGCGCCGGGTGAGCCCCTAGTCCATGTTTGAAAATCACCATTTCTAGCTGCGGCTCATGGGCTTGTCCGTCCCTATAAATGTAGGTGTTTTTCTGGCACGGGTGACATGCCCACCCGTCCCTACAAATATATTTTTAGCCGCGGGCCATTGCTACAGTTCAGCTACTTGTGCAGTAGAGGCGGGTGAAGTTTTGGTCCGCTGCTGTAAAAAAAGGTGCCGCCCCTACAAACCGTTTTTGTAGTAGTGTCCCCGGCTCGCAGACGAGGCAGACAACTGCAGAGTCATCAGCAGCACCGGAAATCTGCTGTCCAGGATCATAGCCCCTCTAATCTCTGACAGATTACAAAATGAATATCACACAGACTGGAGCAAAATAGCACAGGGATGCCTGATTGTCATCTGCAAGGTCATGGCTGCACCCGGAGAGGCTGGAAAAGAGCTGCGTCATCAGATCACAAGCAACGGCAAAGCAATTGCCAGCACCCTCAAAAGTATTATCGAGTGGAGTTGTTGCTCTTCCAGAGCAGCGCTGAAACTCTTTGCAGTGGAGATGCTCCTTGATCTGTCCCTGGATACATCTTCCATTATGGCCAGTGAACAGGGTAGCAAAAGGTTCATGGAGTTATTGATGCACATTTTTCTTCTGAGATATGGTGAAAGTGACCGACAACTCCTCCAAATGATGTAAAGCTCCGTTCATTGGAGGAAGAAGCGTAGTTACATCTGAAACTTGGCAGGTCAAAGGCTGTTGATGCCAGATATGGCTTCCCTTCTCTTGAGGGACCACTACTAGAAAACCCCCCTATAGCTACGCTTCGATAGTAACACAGGCTAAAAGCGTCTCTACATCGGGACGTAAAGACACTATTTAACACGATTTTGGCACCATGGCAATGTGTCACAATATTAGATACGTTTTTAACGTTAATAGTCTTATAAAGACATTGTTTTAACACGCTATTGAAATCGTCTCAAAATAACACAATGTTAGACACGGTTTAAAGCGTCATTAATCTTATAGACACATTGTAAAGTGTCTCAAACAATTGTATATAGTAATATAAAGACAATTTTCAACATGATTATCAAGACGTATCGAAATGACACAAAGATAGACACGCTTGAAAGTGTTAGTATTTTATAGACACATTGTAAAGTGTTTCAAACAATTGTATATAGTGATATAAGGATGATTTTTGACACGACTGTAAAAAACATATCAAATTGGCATAATGTTAGACACGGTTTAAAGCGTCATTTATCTTATAAACACATTGTAAAGTGTTTCAAACAATTGTATGTAGTGATATAAAGATGATTTTCAACACGATTATAAAAAACGTATCAAAATAATACAAAGTTAGATATGATTGAAAGCGTTAGTATACTGTAGGCACAATGTAAAGTGGTTCGAACAATTGTATATAGTGAAAGATGATTTTGAACAAACTATCATGCATTGAAACCATAGATATTAAAATTTATTTGGAAGGCCGAAAAATATGACATAAAAAAACAAAGTGCAAAAAAGAAATAAAAATGTGGTGCCGCTGCATAGAGTTGAAACGTGGGTATAGATTAGGTGTTTACGTTAGACAACTTTAATAATTACAAGAGGTGGGTATTTTTCTAGAAAACATAATATATATCCAATGAGTATTATTAACAATGATGATAGAGTCACCGGATTGATATCCGAATGTTTCTAGTAAAATAGACAAAAAAAAACATTGCCACTGATAGCCAAAGGAATTGAACCCACAACCTTTCAAACAACAAGATTTGATTTCACCATTTGATTACAATGTGTTTGTTGCATATTAAAGGAACTTTATTAATTTATTTCGGTGTTGATATCTAGTAGCATGCACTTGTAAAAATTAAATACTCAAAAAATAGTAGCCAAATCCAAGAATTGAACACAAGACCAAAGCCTTCAATCAAACTAGCCAAACCACTACACCACATGTTTTCTTGTATAAAATATGAACCGTTAGCCTTTAAGTATCAATATTTTAGTCATATGTGCCACATCGTCACCATCACCATCGGCCACGCCACCCGCCCCCGTCGACTACCTATGCCATGTCACCAGCCACCATACGGCCGCCGTCGGCCTACGCCACGTCACCCGGATGCATTGGCACGCCACCCGGCCACCGTCGGCCACCTACGTCACGTCACTCGGCCGCCGTCAGCCACGTTGCCGGCCACCATTGCCACGCGACCAGGCCACGGTTAGACAAAATATTGGTTAAAAGAAACAAAAGTGGGTAATACTAGAATTGAACACCCAACCTCAAGTTTCAAAGGCCAGTGCCCTACCACCAAACCACATATTTATTTGTGCAAGTCAATGGGGTTTTATGTTTTATTAGCAATCTTTACCGAGAGTGCACAATTTTTTTCCAATTTTCCATTTTTATTCGTATTTTATTTCCAATCTTTCAAGTTTCCTCATATTATATTTTTTATTCACTTTTTATGTTTTCTTTATATATTTTCTCAATTAAATTTTAAATTTTACTTTTATGTTTTCTCGTGATACAAAGTTGTAGAGACCATTAAGTATGCACTTGCAAAAATAAAAAAATTGCTTTTACATTTTTCTCATGACTCCTTGTTTGGAAAACCACTAGTTTACACTTACAATATTAAAAAGATTCAACCCTTATTTTTTTGTAATGGCATGCTCTCTACTATAAGTACACTTGCAAAAGTTTGGAAGGCCACTAGTATGCACTGACAGTAAAAGTCTTGTAATATAGTTTGACATATATATTTTCATCACCTCCATTGTATGGTCTCTACTACTGTCAACTGATCTATCAATATTCTTTCTTATCCTATTGTGTGGTCTTTATATTGATATATCAATATTATCTTTAGAGGACATACTTAGATGGATTATCTTTATATTTTAAATATTTTGACATATGTATAATCCATCTAAATGAAAATTCCCCATGACCAGGTCCATCAAATCAAAATTGAAAATTCATTGTTTGAACAAGCAAGCTTGAGTACCAAACGGGAATTTAAATTTGACTTTGTGCTTGACTGTGAATAAAAATTTGAATATACAAAAAATTGCGCATAGGTCTAGCAAACAAAAACTGATAATTTATAGTTCAAACAAGCAAACTTGAGAAAGAAAAAGGAAATTTGAATTTGACTTTTCCTTAACATAAATATTCTGTATGTAAAGAGAGTTTATCTAAGTGAAGATTTCCCGAATCATAGATCTAACAAATCAAATTTGAAAATCATTAATTGGAGCAACAAAACTTCCACACAAAATAACTAGCACTCACGACCTGGAATAAGCGAATATTTGGCGTGCCTAAGGGCAACTCCAACCGAGCTCCTTCTTGCATCCTCACCTCATTTATGAGGGCTAAACCGCAAAAAACGCCCTTCAACCGGTCTCTCATCCCGGCCCCGAGCGATGAGGCGACCTCATTCCCCCCCGACTCTCACCTGTAGGAGCCTCTCATCCGCCGACGCCGCCAACGGCCAGCCTTCCCGCGCGGCACGGAGCTTTCCCCGCGCCATCCACGAAGCTTTTCCCGCGTCCTAGGTACATCGATTTCTCGTCTCAGCAAGCATGCAGTCTAGGGAAGAGAGGGGAACCTGTAGATCCGACGGCGGCGCTCGAGGGGGCTGGCAGCGGCGACCCACCATGCGGCCGCGACTCAGGGGGCGCCGGTAGCGGCCGAGAGGCCCGGCGGCGACCCTCCGCGTGGCCGCGCTCGAGGGGCCCGGCGGCGACCCTCACCGCGCCCGTGCCGCAAGGGGCCGGCCGCCGCGCGGCAGGGGACGGCCGTCGCGCGTCCCAGGGTCCGGCCGCCGCGCGCATGCTCCGCGCGTGGTTCCAGCGATGCTCGAGCCGCAGCGCATGCTCTGCGACGAGGAGATCGACGCCACCTCCAGCGGACTGCCGGTGTCCCTTACTTTTTTTTTCTAGTTTGTGCGCAAAGGGATGGTTGGTCTGTGCAACATTTGGTTTAATTGGTAGGTTTGCCGTGTCCTTGGATCATGAGCGCTGCTATCGGCATCGGATTGGATGTTTCGATTGTTTGCTTGGCCCGTCTAGTTTGCAACTCTGATAATTGCCAGTGCGTTGGAAAATCTGAGGTGTTAAAGGTCCAAGGCGATCTTGCTTCACTCTGGCCCTGGTGCTGATCGATTTTGCCCCTCTTGGCTTTGGTGCAGGTGATGCAAGGGGACGCAGCAGTTCGTGCACCCTGTATGGCCGTTTGATCCTTTTAGTATAAAGCGTAAAGTACCTGTACTAATTTAATCCCATCAATTTCAGTATTTATGTATAATATGGTTTGTTTGGTAGTTACATCATATTGATAAAAAATTGTATGAACAAAATATAGGAGACAATATGAGAGTTCGGTTGGAGTGTATAAAGAAGTAAGGAGCTGATATCAGGATGAGAGGTCCTCATATAGACAAATGAGGGCTCAAATTTGAGAGTTCCATTGGAGTTGCCCTAACCACCACATCCGCATTAACCTCCCCAATCTCCTCCCTTTTCCTCGGCCATTTTAGGAGAAGTTCCATCCCATCAGTGCCATCACCTGCCACTCGCCTGCGGCCATCCGCAGAAGGATCTTCGATCTGCGCCGCCATTCGCAGAAGCTCTTCGATCTACGCCTCCATCAGCCAAGAACCCCTAGGGCCCCAGCGGCAAGGAGCCGTGACGGCGGCAGGGGCCATCCACCCACACGCGGGGCGTGCGTGGAAACTGCGGCACCCAAAATCAGCGCCGGCTGGGCTGGAGGAGCTGCAACCTCTGACGTCTGAATTGAGGTGAGTACGTGCTGCTAGATTACGTGACGTCTGAATTGAGGTGAGTACGTGCTTTTAGATTACGGCTGCAGTATATTGGTTGACATTTTTTATTGCTTGATTGAGCCCGTGTTTGCTTCCAATGGAAGATCTGTAGTGTTTGGCAATTTGTACTTGAAAGTGTTTGATGAAATTCCTGCTAGAACACTCGTTTAGATATGTAATCTTCAATACTGCACAAATGTCATTATGACGCACCTAAGATGTTCCGGATCCAAGGCTACCTGCAGGTAAGTCTTAGTGTTCAGAATCGTGACCTGACAGTAGTAGGAAATGAGCCTGCACATTTGGATGTGATTGCAACCTAACATCGATGTTATTAGCTACTGTACTTGGATGTGGTTGCAGCCTGATCATTAGAAGTTGGTAATTATTTTGTGATGAGGCCCAGATCTTTTTTTCCTTTGCACTGACAGAGAATTTTTTAGTACTACTTCTCATTGCAATAGATTTTGAAGCCATGAATTCAGTGAAAGAAAACTATATATCAAAGAATTTAACATCATATATATGGATGCCTCGTAAAGGAAGCTGCTATCTCGATTAACTTGCAGCCATAGTGGTAAAGATAATATTTTTCTGAACCTGCATAGAATAACTTAGTGCTATCTCAACAACATGATCTTTTTTAGATGTTTATTCAAATTTCCCCCTCTTTTTCTAAGAACATGTTACATGTGTACAACTGCCAACAGAGTTCTGAGAGGAGTTCAGTTCAGTACTAGCAACAGACATTTACAACAACAGGACTAACAACAGGACAGTGTCTTTTTCAGACATTAGGAGTTCTCTTTTGCAACTAGAAAAGTGAGGTAATCTCTGACCTGCATTCTATTAGTTTCAGACATTAGTATTTTAAACGTTTTCTTTTCGTTTGTCCAATACGAAATGAACAAATTCACTAGAGGGTCCAGTGTCCACGAGGACAAGCACACTGCACACACGCCTTCGCTCATTTATGAGACACTGGGTTAGTGAAACACGAAAATACAGTAGGAAACATGCAGCTTAGCGGTGAGCTGAATGACTTGTGTTCTCTGTGAGCTGGAGCATTTTGCTTTAACTAAAAAAGGCTGCCTCCCTCTGTAGACTGTAGACCGCGAATACGGAGCTCTCTCTCTGTCTAAACTCGGTGAGCCGGATGACTTGTGTGAAACTCTTGAGCTGCACAAAGCTGGGTTAGATGGTAAAGCTGATGTGGCCAAAAAAAGTTTGGAGGCCTGGGGTCCTCGATCTCGACCTATTCAGTAGGGCACTATGTCGCTTCATGGGGTGTTTGGATTCCCTTGACTAAAATTTGATGTAAGAATGTTAATTAGAAGTATTAAATATAGATTAAAAAACCCATTACATAAAGAGGACTAGAATTTACTAAGTCTAATTAGTCCATAATTAGACAATGTGATGCTATAGTAAATATGTGATAATTATGTACTAATTATAGATTAATTAGGCTTGTTATATTCGTCTCGCGAAGTAGACATGACTTACGCAATTAATTTTATAATTAATTTATGTTTAATACGTCTAATTATCATTTATTTAAGGGACTAAACTTTAGCTCCTTAGTGGACGGAAGAGGAAGGCCATGCGTAGGAATGACACCACCTGTATCGTCCATTGATTGTCAATTGTTCAGCACAAGTACAATGGTACATATCGGTACTAAGAATTTGGGGGGCCGGTGTAAAATAGAAAATAAGGCCCTACTTTAACAAATGGTGATGGCGTAAATATTTTTAAAATCAATAGATAACTCCAACATCAGTGTATGAAGTTCATGTTCATGAAGAAAAGATAAAAAACATTCTTTCCTTCAAATCTGATGTGATGCTAACTTACTGAATTCCAACCCAAACTTCAAAAATCCCAAGAAGCCAAGCTCATAGTATATACACAAGTAGTAGTGTAATAGGGATATTTTTCTCATGGTCGTTGGAGGAGAGTTAGGAGGCATTAAGTTTTAGTTCCCAGTTAAATCTCTAAATTAGAAAACCTTGATACAACATCCTAGTCGAACATTTAGTTTTATGCTATAATGCAGCCATTCGGGTTGGATAATATGCCAGAAGCAGTCTTAGCATTACATGCCATGTAGGACTAGCAGGGCATGCCATGTCTTGGACAAGGTCTTGTGTAGATCCAAGACATTATGCTCGGTCCAAATCTCGACCTCTTCTGCACAGATCCAACTTTTTGTGCAGAGTTCGCTGCAGCACTAGCATGACATGCCATGTTTTGGAACTGTTTACTCCTTGTGCCTGGACCATGGAGCCTGAAAATTCGGTAGGGAGATATGTCCAGAGTTCTGGACCATTTGCCACTGCATAATTGAATTTGTTAACTTCTGGCGTGCCATGATCTAAAAAAAACTTCTGGCGTGCCAGTCCTAGTCTTGAATTTTCCATCTGAACTTTATATACTGAACTCAATATGTAAGCTAGGTTATTACAGGGTTTATGTTTGGTCAGGTACAGGAGACCAGCCTTCGCACGCATCTGATGCAACTGAAGGAGGGATCTGCAGGATGATGAACTGCTAAGCTGAAGAATTGACCTTTGCTTTTGAAAGCAACATCGGCCAGCTCGATCGTGCCAAATGAAACAGAAATCTGTAGAGATGAAGTAACAGACATGCGTACTGCACATATACTACCATACGCATTCCATGACCTTTGAAGATCGTGGCGGCGAAGCTCTGCAATCTGCAGCTAACAACTCACAGTGGTTACAAATTATTCCTGGGGGATGAAAAAGGCGTAAATGGTTTCACCGTACAGTCATTCTTCTTTTTTGTTCTGTTTTATTCCTTCATAGCTGATGGTAGTAGTTCCTTCACGGAGTAGTCTTGTACGTACCTAGTCCGCACGGTACATTTTGACTTTTGGGAAGTGGAAAGAAAAGTAAAAGAAATGATACAAAAACAATCGCTGGTGGAATTTACCCTGTTCTTGCAGTATTTTAAACGTTTTCTTTTCATATGTCCAATACGAAACGAACAAATTCACTAGAGGATGGGTCCAGTGTCCACGAGGTCACGTGGACAAGTACACTGCACACACGCCTTCGCCCATTTATGAGACACTGGGTAACTGGGTTAGTGAAACACCAAAATACAGTATGAAACATCCAGCTTAGCGGTGAGCTGGATGACTTGTGTTCTCTGTGAGCTGGAGCATTTTGCTTTAACTAAAAAAGGCTGCTCCCCTCTCACTGCGATAACAATTATAACAAATACGGAGCTCTCTCTATCTCTAAACTCGGTGAGCCGGATGACTTGTGTGAAACTAGCTGGATTAACTTGAAAGAAAGCTGCTTCCCATATTGGAAAGAAAACTTGATGCTGGATGCAGTTTCGATAAGTGGTTGCTCTTGCTAGTTTCTGTCTTTGGGATAGTTAATTGCTCATTGTTTTTTTTCCTTTGAGTACAAATTGTACTGATTTCCATAAATTTATGTGCCTACTTTAGGTCCCTTGACTATACTTGTTTTCCTGTAAATTTGCTGGTTTCATGAACTTCATGATCTATATAGAGTAGATTGCAGAGACCTATAGTTCCTTGGGCTAGGAGCACTGGTGTGCATCAGGGGCGGGCCCAGGATTTGAGGTTTGGGTATTCAAAATTTTTAAAAGGCGAAAAAAATCTTTACCAGTCTTAAGTATTGATTTATAACACATAATTAAATACCAAAATAAGATTGGGAAGTGAGCCATTTGAGTCCAAGAGTCAATATGAGATTGGTAAGTCTTTTTTGTGAGGTTATTTTCTATTTTTGATACATATACATGTTATCTATTATGTGTATAAATTTTTTGCCAATTTTTACCTAAGATGTTCCGGATCCAAGGCTACCTGCAGGTAAGTCTTAGTGTTCAGAATCGTGACCTGACAGTAGTAGGAAATGAGCCTGCACATTTGGATGTGATTGCAACCTAACATCGATGTTATTAGCTACTGTACTTGGATGTGGTTGCAGCCTGATCATTAGGAGTTGGTAATTATTTTGTGATGAGGCCCAGATCTTTTTTTCCTTTGCACTGACAGAGAATTTTTTAGTACTACTTCTCATTGCAATAGATTTTGAAGCCATGAATTCAGTGAAAGAAAACTATATATCAAAGAATTTAACATCATATATATGGATGCCTCGTAAAGGAAGCTGCTATCTCGATTAACTTGCAGCCATAGTGGTAAAGATAATATTTTTCTGAACCTGCATAGAATAACTTAGTGCTATCTCAACAACATGATCTTTTTTAGATGTTTATTCAAATTTCCCCCTCTTTTTCTAAGAACACGTTACATGTGTACAACTGCCAACAGAGTTCTGAGAGGAGTTCAGTTCAGTACTAGCAACAGACATTTACAACAACAGGACTAACAACAGGACAGTGTCTTTTTCAGACATTAGGAGTTCTCTTTTGCAACTAGAAAAGTGAGGTAATCTCTGACCTGCATTCTATTAGTTTCAGACATTAGTATTTTAAACGTTTTCTTTTCGTTTGTCCAATACGAAATGAACAAATTCACTAGAGGGTCCAGTGTCCACGAGGACAAGCACACTGCACACACGCCTTCGCTCATTTATGAGACACTGGGTTAGTGAAACACGAAAATACAGTAGGAAACATGCAGCTTAGCGGTGAGCTGGATGACTTGTATTCTGATTCTCTGTGAGCGGCTCCCTCCATTCCAATATGGGCCGAATGATGGAAGGCCCATGGGTGGAAAAACAACTCCCAGCCCTGGTCCAGTGGCCCCCACATCCTTTCCCTCCCCGGCTCCCCCGCAGCCGCAGCCGCTCCACTCCGCTTCATTTCCTGGCGGCGGCGAGTGGCGGCGCTGTTCGGCCTTCGCCGGCCCCTTTGCCGGCGACTACCACCCACCAGGTATGCCCTCCCCTCCTCTACCCTTCCTGCTGTGCGAAACGGAGCATCCCAAACCGTGAACCCCGCTGTAAGCTATTAGTGTTTGGATGTGATCTAGTTACAATATATTACCTCCTAGCCTCGATTTTGTTTGCAAAATTTAACGGGTACATGTGTACACCCATGTTCTGTGCTGGGTCCGCCCAACGTTTTTCTCGAGGCAGGCCTCCTCTTTATGTGATTTAGCCATGTGTTGTGATTTGAGATGATGGATTTTATGCACTTGTTAAATCAGAATTGCGCACAGAACAGTTAAAGCTTGATGCTGGATGCAGGTTCGATAAGTGGTTGCTCTTGCTAGTTTCTGTCTCTGGGATAGTTAATTGCTCATTGGTTTTTTCCTTTGAGTACAGATTGTACTGATTTCCATCAATTTATATGCCTACTTTAGGTCCCTCGACTATACTTGTTTTCCTGTAAATTTGCTGGCTTCATGAACTTCGTGATCTATATAGAGTAGATTGCAGAGACCTATAGTTCCTTGGGCTAGGGGCACTGGATTAGATATGTGCGTTAGTGGTGATGTTAGGAGAGTCAAGGGCCTATTGGGCCTTAGCCCATTAGAGTTAATTAGGGTTAGTTGGTCTAAACCTCTCTATATAAGGAGAGGAGATGTATCAATCTAATCAAGCAAGAGATTAGAAGGAAAACCCTTCTCTCTTGCCGGGCGTGGGCAGCAGCCCCGCGGCCGGCGTGTCCAGCGCCTCTCAACCCTCTCCATAGATCAGCCCCTTCTCCACCACGCTACAGTAGCTGCGGGTACTGTTCACGCGAACAGTAACTCGCCACATAACAGGTGACGTTGTTAAACCCTTGTTTAACCACTAGTTGAGAACGGATTTGGTAGAATATGGGTTTGCTTTACATCTCTAAACCAATAAGTGCTCATGAACCTACCAGGATATTTCCATGTCATCTTCCATCATCTAAAAAAACTGAGCAATTTTCTGCCTGTAATAATTCAGTTCAGTTGCTATACATTTCCGGAACAGAGCAGAGCAGGTAGAGGCAGCAGGCCAGCAGCCCATCGCCCCATCCAACAGCAGAGCAGGCAGTCCCTCAGGATTACGTCTTCGGCTAGTACACACGTACTTGCGAAACATCGCTCCCTTCAAACAAAAATCCGCTTTCGTAAGTCGTCAGCGTATTTCCAACGTATTCGGTTTGGACTCCAAGCCAGTTGACGCTACTGCCAGAGTCGAATCCGTGCTGCGATGGAGGTGTCCGAGGCGGCGGCCGCCGCCGCCGGCGTGGAAGCAGAGGGTGGGAGCGGCGGTAAGGGAAGCTGGTACGTGCTGGGGGAGCGGGCAGTGCTGGTGCCCTACCTGCGGGAGCACGTGCCGCGGTACCACGAGTGGATGCAGGACCCGGCGCTGCTGGAGGCCACCGCGTCGGAGCCCCTATCCCTTGCCCAAGAGTTCGACGTCCACCGCTCCTGGATCCTCGACCCTCTCAGTTCAGCAATGCATCCCTACTCTCCTAGTTTTCGTTGATTTGATTTGAGGCGTTCTGTCTGATTGATGAATTCCTTTTGTTTGCTTGTTTTGCCCCGCAGAGCATACATTCATAGTGTTGGACAAGGAGTTGATCGAGGGAGAATTCACGCCCAGCAATCCGCATACTGAAGGTTCAATTCTTTGTGCTGCCCATTACCTTGTTAACCCTCTGTCTGTTAACCATTTCATTATGAATGAATCCTCGGTCTGTTAACCGTTTGATTATGAATTGGGAGAGCAAAAATTTATGTGTTGACTTGCTTTTGACTTTTGTTAGTTTTGTAAGGAATCCCAAAATTGTGTCTTGGTTGCTGTGATTAGGATGTCCAAAAATAAGAATCTAAAATCGCCGAACTTTACAAACATACAATCAAACTTACGCATCTCTAATCGGCAGAGAGCACAGCCCTAATGAATTTAGAGGTTTTGACTAAAAGCTCTACACAATTTTTTTATATAAAATAAAAATGTCTGTCAAATACAATAGCTAGGCTGCTTGTTTATTTCTCTTAACAATCGCATGACCATCTTTATTTCTTTTGGTCCCAACATCAAAGTATGAAACTATGGTATGTGAAATGGAGAGCAATATACATTGTTATCCAAGCAGTAGGTGTTCCCATGTGCATGGTAGTGTATATCACATCTAGTAGAATGACAATACAAGTTCCTGCTAGGTCTGGTTTGTCAAGTTTACTTAAACATTTCAGCTTCTAAATTCTATTTGTGCTCAGTATACTCTGGTTCTGATTGGTGATGTAAACATAGCATTCCTTTTCCTGCTAGCATTCATTTCTCCCTTATCCACTGCAGCTATGATTGGTGATGTGAACATATATATGAATGACCCTGATGATATGCACATTGCGGAGATAGAGATTATGATAGCTGAAAATAAGAGGTAATCATGACACTGTTTTCACCATCTCTGACATCTTTTCGAGGTTTACATCGTTCTGTTCAGTGAACAGTTTCATGTGTACATTTTTATGTGGCTTAATAATTTGACATCTTACTTAGTTATTCATGACCTGAATATTTTTGTTGAAAAATCAAATAAATAGTTGCATCTAATTATCTAGTCCTTTAAACTTTCACTTGCCGGTTGCTTCACTAACCATACCTGTAGGATAGCATATAAGCGGCAATCAGTGGAATTATTCTACTTTGTACTGCAAGGCAAGGGAGACAAACCCTGCTTAGCATGTGACCTGAAACTTCTGGCATTTTGTCACGAAAAATCCTACCTAGATTTACTTCGGCTCGTAGCATTGCGCAAAAAAGGGGTCAAATTTCTGAACTTTGTAATGTCAGTGATTATTAAGTTGAGCAGCACAAAAGATATGATTAATTTCAGAATGGAACTTCAGTTATGCAATGGACACTCTTTGAGTTTGAGCCTCTCAAAGATTGCAAAGCGGCAAGTCAACACGTATCAGGCTCTGAAGAAGACTATCAGGCTATCATCATTATTTTTCTGAACATAGATACTACCTAAATCCGAAAGAGGGCTGCAGAACATATTCTCATGCACATTTTTTTAATATATATTCTCATGCACATTAAGTAGTGCTCAGCAAATCACCATCAATTGAAAATGAACAGATCGCCTGAGTGTTCATATCACTTTGGACCGACCGACAGTCGAGAAGAATCAACGGAGACAAATTTGGAGGACACCAAAGTAATTAACACTTGTCTAGCAGATAAAAGACGATTCGACGGCAGATGGATTAAATAACAGATTGGACATTTTGCTGCAACGAAAAGGACAGATAAGATAAGCAAAGGTTAGTGCTTTTAACATCATTTGGATGGAGAATCAGGAATGTGCGATGATCAGCAAACTGCCAAACATGGCATATGCCTCATGTTCCATGTACATTCTTGTATACACATTTACTTGATGATTTTCTATGTGAAATTGATTTGAAGGTTACTATTTGTTCATGTACTTTCATAAACAAAATTATTTCCATGCACTGCAGAAAGAAAATGATACTTGACATCATCGACTACTTAAGTCGTTAGTTAGTGAGTAGTCGGCTTCTATATACTGCTTTAGAAGCTCGAACCTCTCTCTCTCTCTCTCTCTCTCTCTCTTTTGTCAATCGATTTGCCGCGTCGTGTAAGTACTTTTTATTCTATATATCATAAAGGCACCTCTGAATCTCTGACAGTATTCATGTGTACACTGGTGCGGAGCTTTTTCGCCTGCTTCTTCTGTTGCCTTCTCCTTCCCGGCGCTCGTCGTGATTGTTGATGACTCAAACTAGGGAGGAGCCCCAAGGAAGAAGTGCTAAGAAAAAGGTGTAATTAGAGGTAATGAAACTCCATCCTCACCTTGAAGTCCGACAGGAACTCCTCTCCAATACTAGCCATGAATCCTGTGCAGCACCTCTGCTTCTCCAGCCCCATTGGAGGCCACTCAATTAAGATTACGGTAGACGTTGAAGCCAATCTGTGCAGGTAACTGGTTACTGGTATATCCTTTGTCCTAAATTCCTATTTTTCTTCCTTTGTTATTGTTGTGTGACCATTCTTTGAATTAACATTTTTCTACATAGGTTTTGTGGTCCATATGATTAATGATGTGAGAATTGGGATAGCATAGATTAGTGCATTGCTGATTTAGTTCTATTTTAAATTGTTCCAGATTTATTTCATGAAGTGAACAAATCAAAGTAGACTGCATTTAAAATTTCCCTATTTTTGTCTGGTAAGTGCATCTACAGATATATATTTATAACAAATGTTTCATGAATTTAATTAATAGGATAGACATTGGCATGGAATACATCGTGTAAAAATTGCCCATGATAAATAACTTGCTTTGTGTTTTATTTCATTCAGATGCCTATACGTTTATCTTGCCTGCTCAATTCCTTATGAATTTTTTGTGAATAGACAGTGGTTGGTAACTCTGATATTTAGGCTACTGCAATGAAATTGACATGTTTTTATACAAGGTTAAATTTTCCAACTCATATCATGGTGAAATAAAATTGCAGAACATATGTCTATCGACAAGTAGCTTCCTAGAATGTAAATTTGAATGTATCTAAAGAAAACTGCAACTCTGTTTCAGTACTGTTTTGTAAGTACCTTTCGTCATGGCCATAATCACAGATTAGGAGTATTTTGCTACCACCATTTCCCACCCAATAGTATTTAAAAAAGAACCAGACTTTGGGATTATATATCTAGGCATAGATACAGCTCCACAGTAAAATTTTAACAAGATAGTATTATGTATTTTGATAGAAAAAATATTTTCATTTTGCTTTGAGTTTGAGCATCGTTTCATATCGATAAACTAACTTTTTGCTAAAAAAAATTCCTGACATGCTAAGTTGAAAACATATGTATTATTATCTCACAGCTCTGTTGCACGTACTCGCTCCATTCTATCACTTGTAACCAATTTTATTATAATTCAGTGTCGTCATCTGTCACATAATTTCCCATTTACTCTATAGAAATGACTAACAGTGTACAATTTTAGTCCCTCGATGTGTAGCTAAATTATTGTGTGAAATAAAAACCAACTGAGGCCGCGTTTAGATGTTGAAATTGGGTGGGTGAATTTGCGAGTATGATGTCACATCGTAATCATTACGCTACTGTAGCATTTCGTTTGTATGTGCGAAAAATTGTCCAAAAATTAATTAATTAGGCTCAAAATGTTCGTCTCGTAGAGTTAGAAAAATATGAAAAGATGTGTATAAGAGACAGATTTAGTACTCCATACATGTTATGACATTTTGATGTGATGGGGAATCTTCTTTTTGCATAGTGAATTTGGGAGTTGTCTTTTTGGAACTAAACAGGGCCTAAAATGTATCAAGCAGCTGGAACTAAAAGGTGATCAAATCACTATGAGGTTCTGCATAGTAGGCTAGAACTTTACAAATGGTTTTATTCAATCTGACATCTGATGGCTTAGTTCTATCACTGTTGGAACTAGGGAGTTTGCATGCCTACTATTGTTTTTAACCATGAACTTGGTGCCATGAAACATGACCATCCAATGGCCACATTCAAGTGTCAAGCCCATCGACAGTAGTGTGATCATATCTCTAGCCTCAGGAGGGGTGCACACACCTGCGGACAAGGCTGTTATTTATGTTAAATTCAGTTCTGTTGCTATCAAATTCACAAATCAAATCACAATATAATCCATTTGATTGCCATGAGTTCTCAAACGATCGTGTGATATATGCAACATATCAGATTGGTGACTCGGTGATCCGTAGCATGGTGTAGACGGTAATGCAGAGAAATTGACATTTGAGTCATTGTAGGACATGTTGCAAGGAGAACGTGTGAATTCTTCAAAGATGTTAAGAGAGAATAAAAGGTCAATTGTTATTGAGCATGTTATAATTGTTATAATGGGAACAGCGTGAGCAACTTTAGGTTTTAGCTGCCCTGCAGCAAAAATCTACAGCAACCTCAATACTGGTGCTTTGTTTAATGTTATTGTTTTTGTTGAAAGTCATATGGTATTATTAACAGAAAATAGTAGGTTCAGATAGCACCAAATGCCATTGTATGTTACCATTGATATTTCTGTTTACAAAATATACAGCCAGAATGCGGGAGGGCCATTTCGCGCGGCCCCGATGTTCTAGTATGTGATGGAAGCTGATAGAAAACAGATGAGTGACGTTCTTTTGCCTTCTCGCGTTCTGCATGAGCTGCATCATTGCCTTGGAGGCCCCTCGGCCCGTCTGCTCACCAGGTAAATTTTCACTCTATTTCCTGATTGATCTACGTCCGTGTACCTGACGCGCGTGGAGGCAGCCATGCTGGACGCCGGGTTGCTCATTAGGTTCGGCGTCCTCGCGTCTGCCGCGGACCTGCCGTGGGAGCGCGCCTCAGCCGCTGCGCCACCGGCTTCTTAGGCACACAGATTCGCCTGGCTATACTTCATTTCAATTTTTATTGTATAATTTCTTTTCAAAAGATAGTTGCCTCGCTATATGTACTTCATCACGACGATCGCCTACATCTTCACGTAATTATATAGTTTGGATTGGAAACATACATTAGACTGAGCCTTCGCATGGCTGCATGCCACTTTATGAGCAGTTGTTTCTAGTAATTACTACATTAGGGGTTTCCCTACTGTCACTCAAAAAAAATATTGTCAGCATTTTTGGCCACTTATCTCAGCATGATACTGCAATCAAGCATCTGCGTCATGAAAACCTATTCTGTTGTGGTCTATGTGTTGCATGAAACACTATGTAATATTCGATATACACAATACTATACGTATTCCTTGACTGCTAGGCTCTTGAGGAACCAGTAACAGGGTGTGTGTGTGTGTGCTTGTTGTCCCCCTAACAGACAAGTAACCCATATGTTTCATTTTGTCACCTTCATTTGAAATCTGGTCTAGAGAAAAGAAACAAACATAGAGTCAAACTCATTAGTCAGCTAACTATTAGCTCTGAACATGGTGCATCGATCTGGATCTGAAGAAAGGTGGATCAGAGAGACAACCGGAGCATCGGAAGGATGAGGATGGATCTCCTTGTCCTACATGTTTGGATGAAAATTAGAGGAGCACTAGAATATACAATCATGGTCAGGGTGTGGTCCCGTTGTATATATTTTGTTCATGGATTAAAATAACTTATCGTGCGAATAACTGATAGTACACTATAATCATATAATAACAATCCTTGTGATTCGCATGAGTTGGAAATGACAATTATTGGGTGGCAAACTTGGAATAGTTGGGCAGTTAACAAGGTTATTTATGGAAACTCCTGTTAGTATTCTGTCTGTGTGAATGGTGAAGTTGCATGGCTAGCCCTTCTGAAACACAGGGCTTGCCGTCTCATTGTCTCTTTCACCAACTAAGCTCCAATACACGTGATCCCACTGGATTGGCCATGCCCATGCCAGCTCCTTTAATTAGCATCGCTCGCTTGCTTCTAGACATTATCACATTCTCCTTCTCAGCAGCTAGCAGTTCATCATCTTCCAATCTCTCCCCCAACTCTCCGCAGGGGAAGAATGGCCTTTTGGGAAGAGTGGGTCGACGTCTCCAACACCGATGTCATCAACCGCTATGCCCTGTTTCTGGGGTACCTAGCAATGGCCGCGAGGGGGCTCGGTTTCCTGGTGGTTACCTGGACCACCGTCGTTCTACTCGGTGGTTTCGTCTCAGTGCTAGGACAAAAGGACTTCTGGTGTCTCACGGTCATCACCCTCGTACAGATACTTGGGTAAGTGTCCTTTATCTTCTTTTCTTTTCACATGCTTATTGCTTTGTAACTTTTATTGTTACTCACTCAAAGGCTCATACTTTCATAAAAATTAGTTAAATGCAGTCTATTTGGTGCAGCAGTGGTTTCGGTAGTGAAATGGAGGATTTCCCAGATTTTCTTTGACTCCACGGTTTTTCAGTTCCCATGGTTCAGCTAGTAACTCTGCTGTGTTAAATTTACAGCAAGTTTGTGCTTACCCATCAGCTCAAACCACAGCTGTCACACAACCAGAAGCCACCAGATTTTCTAGTCAATCGATGATGGGTTGATAGAAATAGGAATGGAACCAATTTACACAGAATGCAGCTGTGCTCTGGCCTCTGGTCACCCCAGACCCCACCTGTGCTGCCCCGTTCTACTCCCTTCCATGATAAGGCCGGGTTCTGCAGTCCCGTTGCTAAGTGTAGTAGCCAATGGTCATCATTTTCAGAGGTGGACCCAGGAGCCAGAAACTCATCTTTTCTTTTTTTGTTATATTAGGGGAACCAACTCTGTTTTTTTTTTCAAAATTTTATAGTGCAAACCGAGTGCTGGGGGTTATTATTTCCCATTCTAACATGCGTTATTCTTACCCAAGGCTATAACTTTGATTGTTGCTCTGATTTTTCCTTGATAATGGTAGATGGTAGAACTCTTTGCCATTCCTAATCTAGCTTTGACGCATTAACAGAGTCTTCGATTTCCTTTTCAAGGAAAAGGCAAGTGATATTGTCAATGCTTTGATGGGTTTAGTGGCTGCTGTACGAGCCGTGATTGTCCGTAAAGAAGGCACGTCTATAATTGTCTTATCGGTGGTTCAAATGCTAGGTTTTGCTATTGCATTGTGTCCTCTAGTGCTTCTCTATCTACTTGGGTTGTATATCTCCACAGGAATTTCTTTGTGGCGTCTCATGGAACATGATTATGGCAACATTGATGGAGCTCCAAACCTCAAGCCAGCACTGAACGTCTTGTACTCATTAGCTGTGGCACAAGGTGTGGTTTTCAGTTACAAGACCATGTATGATTTTGTTGCGAGAACTGGGGTAACAGAGAGAATGGCGGCACCTTTTAAACTGGATGAAGACCTAGTTTCGGGCTACCTAGATCAAACTGTGACGGGGTGTATTAAGGACCCATCCTTCGCCAAAGGAAGGAACCTCATCACATATGCTGCGGACTTGTTGATGGAACCTAAATCAACTGACGACTACCTTTCTGGGGTTCAGATTCTTGGAACAATCCTCCAGGTGAATAAACCATGGTGGAATAAACAGTTGGCTCTGCTGACAGGATCAGCATCCTTTAAGCATGTAATACAGAGGCTGCTAGAGATACTACGTCCTGGAAGCCCATATGGAACAGAGATCAGGAAACACGCTGCCAGCGCAGTGGTGCACGTTGCCGACTGCATTCTTTTGGAGCAGATCCCAGGAGGGATTCAACTAATTTCTACCCTGCTTGACACATTTGAGGAATACAGTTGGCGGTGTGAGGTATACAACAGAGGCAGGCTGCAAGAGGAAGAAGAATTTGAACGCAGGTACCGAATGTATATGCCTGATTTCCTACGACTAGAAGAACCTCTCAGTGACAGTAACAGGCGTCTCCATGAATACAAATGGTTCGTGGTGCAAGGCTTGCGTATCCTTCAGAAGCTTGCCGTCCACGAGGGCAACTGCAGAGTCATAAGCCACACCGGAGGCCTGCTATCAAAGACCATGGCGCCTCTAATCTCAGAACAACTCCACAGGGACGTTCATGATGAATGGTGCTCCATGGCAGAAGAATCGGTGGAACTCATGAGACGGCTCATGGCTGCTCCTGGAGAGACTGGAGAGAAGCTGCAACTCGAGATCTCAAGAAACTTGGAGGCAGCCATCAGCCGCGTCAAAAGTTTTCTGGAGTGTCCTAAATGCAGTGTGTTGCTGAAAAGGCATGCCGTCAAGGTTCTCTTGGATCTGTCTGTGGATACCTCCTCCATTATCGCCAGTGGAAGAAGAAGCATGATGTTTTCCTGGATACTGCTACACATTTTCGTTTTGCCAGATGATCGCTTCGGCATGAACTATGCTTCCATGCATTGGGTGAAGAGGAGCAGTCACATCAGAAGATTAGCTGGTGAAAAGTTGTTGGCCATGCTATCTACAGAGTGAAGGAAGTAGCACGAATATGCTACAAGCATTTCGTGTTGTTTTTACTAGCCTCACTAGAACAATTGTACAAGCCAGAAACGATGCATACAGCAGAGTACATGCAGCACACATAGTGAATGATCTGTGTTATTTTTACACCGAGCATGATGAATTGTACACCAAGCATGATAAATTTCTCGAGGAACTGAAGGAAGCCATAACCAATATAATGCCAGAGGTAACTTATCTTTCTCTAAATTAAAAATGGAAAAGCCCTATGTTCTTGTTTTACCAATCATATATGTGTTGAGGTGGTACAGTACTGCATTAATGTTAATTACCCTGCCAAACTTAACTTGTATTGATGCTGCAGGTTCTTGAAGAAATACTTCGCTGTGGATCGACAAGTGCTGAATTACATGTGAGGGCAGAAGCAAACAAGGACCAGGTTTCAGCACAGGGCACTTACATAGAAGGTGTTGTTCCACAAGGTAATTGTCAAGACAACGCCTCTTCCTCTCAGTGGCAAAATAGAAAGCAATATGAGGCTGCCGAAGAAGTGCGGGAAACCTTAATATCCTTGTGCGGAAGGATGCCCCATGGCTGGGCATGTCAGCTCGATGAGATCGCAGCTAAGACATGTTCAGACCAGGGAATACCTGTCAAGGATTTCCGTTCACTTGTCCAGTATGCAGATAATCTTCTGAAGGAGTAGAAGGCTAATAGATTGGCGAATGCACCGGCTAGTTCTTTTAAGTAACGGCTGGTTAGTTGGAGTAAACTACATGACATCCGTATGCACACTATCATGCGGCGCCATTGTTGAAGAAGAGGACTGAGTACTCTGATTAATCTGTGGGAGCTATTGTTTAAGAAGAGGAGCCCTGCCTCTGAAGATGCTGCTGACTCTGCTATTGCTGAAGCTGATATATAGGATCTGTTTCTGCTACTATGCGTCTGCCCTGCATTGAAAAAAACACCAGGTTGAACTTGCACACATTATTTTTGTGCAGTTGTCCATGATAAAACTGAAACTTTGGTCGATAAAAAATTAGATTTTTTTATACTTAATAAAAAATTAGATTGATATTTCTCGACAAATAACATGACTTTTCCGTACTATTCACAGTTCTTGGTAAAATTACAAGAAGTTATAGCTCCGATTGATAGGATGACAAAACAGGGTACATGCAAGATGATTACCACGTGTTCCATGAAAATAACAGAGCAACAATGGAGAGGATCCATGACAACACTCCCAAAGCCTTAGTCCAGGGAAGTCAGATGTGGCGATTTATGAGTGCTTTTGGGTTATGGTAAGTTTGCTTTATTCCAGGCGCCCCTTCCGGTGATTAAGAGCCTTCTCGCATCTGTAGCGACTCGCTCTCACAACTGGATGAAGTTATTTATTCCTCAAGGTTTTGGAAGAGAGATGAAGTTATATGCCTGATCAAAGAGTTTATGTGAAAGTCATTATCTCCTTTCGTTGCCTCGTCATTGGTTATATAACTGTCAAGCGTCAACCTCTTGTCTGGCCATCTCTCTCTTGGTCACTTGTTTGGTCAGAGAGCGAAGTTTCAAGGAAAGTGGCTCACAATTTCAGTCAAAGTCAGCTTCCAAAAAACAAAAAAAAAAACAAAAACAAAAGGATGACAATCGAAGCGTGTAGTGGTTGGTTGCTATGCCTTGATCGCTGTATTTCTTAATTTTCTTCAATTATTTCGCTACTAATAGTGTTCCCCAATGTCAACAAAGACGTTGGTGCACATACCATGCAATGTGTCGGTGTGCCAGGAATCCCGGGATAGATAAACATATCATAGTAGCAATATAATCAACCTGTCGGCGACTCCTCGAGAAGAAGAAGAAGAATGGCTCTCTTGATGTCCACTGACAGAAGTTGGCCTGAGGTGAGGTTGATCCATGGCTTCGCTCTGTTTATGGGATACCTGCTGCGCGGTGTGAAGGGGCTCGGTGTCCTGGTAGTTACCTGGACAACCGTTGTGCTTCTCGGTGGCTTCGTCTCTGTGCTGGAGAAGAAGGATTTTTGGTCTCTCACTGTGATTACCCTTGTGCAGATAATTGGGTTAGTCTTTCCTCACCGTTTCATTTTCACTAGTGATTTTTTTCTGGAAAAATTGCTGGGTTTCGTTTGCCACCCTTGTGTGATATGTAATGGATGGTAATTGAATTTGGCTGCGGCATTCTATGTCTCCCTTTTCTTGTAATTGTTGGGGCAGTTTATTCAAGGTAAGTTTACCTAGCAAGAACGAAATTGTTGGGATTTGGGAGTCATATAAGGACATAAAAGATCGAAGTTTACTTTTTCCTGGACCAAATTCACCGTTTCGCCATGTCATAATCACTTTGCTATGCCTGTTCGATAGGGTTTCTTGTTCCGGAAACCAAAATCAATCCTACCAACCGCATACTGTATTTCTTAATTAGTTTGTGCTGACATTAATTAATCCATCTGTTAGGATACATTGGCCATTATCACACTATTTTGAGAAATTTACCAAGTCTATCATTTCCATACAACAGGGTCTTTGATTTTATTTGGACAGAAAGGAGAAGCAATGCTGAGTTTCTGTACAGAGGCTCAAGGGACCTTACATTCGCCACATTTCTCTCCTTATTCAGAGATGAACTGACCCATGGAGGCATAACTGTTGCTTTCATTATATGGGTGGCCCAACTTCTGATGTTTGTCATCATGTTATGCCCTCTAGTGGTTCTCTATGTGTTTGGGGGTCTACATCTCAGCCGGCATCTCTATTTGGCGTCTAATACAGCATGATTACAGTAGTGGTGATGGTGGTGCAAACTTGAAGCCGGCACTGTTTGTCTTGTACTCCTTAGCCATTGCACAAGGCGTGCTCTTTGGGTACAAAGTCTGTCTATGCTTTAGGTGCAAGATTCGCATTGGTGAAAGAAGTTGCTAGCATCTATTTCCCAGATCAGCCAGACCTTGTCTCCGATTACATTGACGTTACCGTAAAGGGATGCGAGGACACATCATTTCCACGAGGAAGGAACCTGATCACGTATGCTGTTGATCTGTTGTTGGAATCTAGTTCACAGGACAGATACATTTCCGGGGTCAGGATCCTAGGCACACTCATCAGGCCAGCGAAGCCTGACGACCTCGTAGAACAGAGACGTACGATAAGACAACTGATGGTTGCATCAGAATCCTTCAGCCATATGATCCATAGATTGCTAGAGATGTTGGGGCCTAGAAGTGCTTATAGTGAAGAGATCAGAGGGCATGCCGCAAGGATAGTGGCACATGTTGCCAGCGACATTCGTTTGGAGCAGTTTCCACGAGGTGTGCAGTGCATATTGTCCCTGCTCGACGACACATGAGGAACACAGTTGGGTGCCAGATGAATATGGGATTCCGTGGCTGCTGTCCGAGCAATATGAGCAGCAAGACTTGCTAGGATCATTAGCAGAAGGCTTTGAAACAACTAGCCCCGTCGATGGATGCAACTGCAAGGAGGAGATGCTGCTGCAGGGGCTTTTAATATTTTGGAAGCTCACCGACGACGAGGCAGTGTCATAAGCAACACCCAAGGTTTGCTGCCCAAGCTCATGGCGCCTCTAATCTCCGGCAGCACACACCGTGACCATCCTAAAGAATGCTCCGAGACAGCAGAGGTGTCAATGGAGCTCATGAGCCGGCTCCTGGCTGCTCCTGGAGATGCCGGAAAAAAGCTGCAATGTGAAATCTCAAGCAACGATGAGATAATCAGAGCTTTGGAAGGAATCCTCAAGTGCGGCAGCTGTGGGACAGAGCTGAAGAAGCAAGCCGGCCATAGGGATTCTACTTGATCTGTCCGTGGATACATATTCATTTTTGGCCGACCAAGGCAGCTGCAAAATATTCACTATTACACTGTTAAACATGTTTCTTTTTGGGATGGTCAGAGTTCACCAGCCGCAGCTGCACTTGAGGCAAAAGCGATGTCAAGGGATTGGTAGATATTACTCCTCTCCTCACTGGATGAAGAAGCGCACTGACAACACAAAATTTGCTGCCGAGAAGTTGCTGGAGATGCTATATCTTCAGGAGTTAGTGAGACAAGGAGCGCTACGCTCATCTTACATGCCGCCGTTGAAACGAACCTGATTTTCCTTACCGAAAATCCGACTCCCTGTACCATCGTGATAGTCCCAGAATCAACAGCTATCACGTACATAACTCATTTCAGAAGTCATCACATCCATACATCGAATAAAACAGTGCAAAGTTAGGGTTATTACATCTTCCAACATAGGAAGTACGGGTACAGGCCACTTTGGGCTAAATCAACAGAAAGGAAAGCCAACGCAGCGATAGCTAAGTCGTCGGGGCTTCATCTCCAGATCCTCCACAGGCAGCCACTCGAGCGTAGCGCAGCACCTCAGTCGTACCATCCATCGGCGTTGTTGACGAAGTCAGACTCGTAACCTGCAAGACCTTGAACTGTTCCCAAGGATTGGAACAGTTCCACGTCACCATTCATATATGTGCAAGCTTTAAGGTGGACTGAACTAGTATACAAATAGTCAAGGAATAGATGGGGTTTCCTATGCAGCAGCAGTAGAAGTTTTATAAAACAGTTTCCAACACCAACTCACTCCTCCACGGGCAATCCTGACAGAACAGGCTCCCGTCTCCAACGTCTATTCGATAGGAGAACTCCCGCTCCTCCTATCTCATCGGCCATGCCGGATCCTTAGTTTAAAAAGAGGAGAGGTAGAAGTTTTAGTCACTAAAACACTAATCAGACGAACAGTTCAAAGGGGGTTGTCCATGACCGAGGACACGGCTATACGTATAGTTTTAACTCTGAAGTGTGTGTACACCTAGAATCTATGCGAAGTGCACCCAGAAGGTAGCAAGCCAACTGAGCCACACAACACCGAACGGAGGTCTAGTAGTTACGTCACCATCCTGCTTTTCCGGGCTTGGGCGCAACCTCCCGCAAGAGGTCACCCCGGAACTGTGAAGCACTCTCCCGGGGCCAGTCGGGGGCCAAAGCAAATCAGGGATCAAAGGTCAACACCAGTCCCCCTTACACGGATACTCTATCCTCCTGCAGGCTTGGTACCGCACTTGCTAGTCTCAGGCTCGGGCCCACCCTCATAATGGACACACAGTGTGCACGGTAAGTCCCAATGACGCGGTTTGTCCGACCCGGTCCTCAACTGTCGAAGTGAGCTCTACTCTCGAAATGCGTATCCACCACGGTGGTCCGCCAGTCGCACCCATTACAGGCGTTGCCGCCAATCTCCTCTTCATCAGATCAAATCAAACATGTGCCCGCAACAAGCACTCCGCAGGAAGTACCCAAGTGTACTTCCCAAGCCCTCGATCCCGAAGGATCGAGTTATGGTACGCTCACTTCGACAAACGGTTTTCAAAACCTTCAGCTCCTCAGTTTTCACACTCACATCGAAAACAGTTCGAAATACCCATTTTCCTCACTCTCATGCAAGCGGAGCATCAACATCAGCATAAATATATGAAGTAGTAGGACAGCAAGGAAAATGGTAATTAAACAGGCTATGCATGGTTTATCATCTCAGCCATCTCATGCGAAAAAGCATAGCAGTTCTATTAGCATGTCTATTAGGCGTTCAGAGATTGGATGGGCGTGAACCTGGTGACTCCTCGGATTCATAGTACTCGTCGAACTCCTCCTCCTCAGTCCCGACGTGAGTCTCCGGTCCTCCTAAATAACGATCCGCTATTTAATTACCGAGACTACGGGCAAAGAACTCCAAACAAGAATAAAGGAACATCCAAACAACACCAAACTCTATTCTAACACGTAGGTGATGATTTTAGAAAAATAATGAAACTGGTTTCATATTTTTCTGAGCTACGGTTAATTTATTATCAATTTTTGAAGTTCAAATCATTTTCTGAAATTATTTAATTCATTCCGAAAAAGAAAATAATAGACATGACACATGGCAGCACCAGGGAGCGCCACGTGTCGGCTAGTCAGCACTGCTGACATCAGCATGACGTCATGCTGACGTCATCAGCGGTTGCGGGTGTGCTGACGTCATCGTGGGCCCTGATGACGTCAGCGTTGATTTGGTCAACGTTGACCAGCCAACGGTCAATAGTAAGCAGTCAACACTGGGCCTCAGTCTAAGGCGGTCAGTTACAGGTGGGGCCCGGCTGTCAGCAGGTTTAAAAGAAAAAGAAAAAGGGAAAAAGGGGCGCTGGGCCGAAAGTGGCCGACTCGGCCCAACAGGCGCTGGGCCACGGCCCGAGAAGAGCTGGGATTCGGCCTAGTTAGGCCACGGGCACGGTGGACTTGGTCCACCATGCGTCAAGTCTGTGGTTCACATGAACCAGGCGCACGGGATCGGATGCGGCCGCGGCCGGATTCTCTGCGGCTGCTGCTGCGGAGGCTTGGTGTGGCCCAGGCTGTGTGGCGGCCGAGGGCGCGCTCCACGCGCGACGTCGCGTGGCGCTCGCGCTCTAACGCGCCGGCGAGCGGCGGAGGCCAACGCCGGTGAGACCAGGAATGGTCGGCGAGGTTCGGGAAGCGGGGGAAAAGATCCAGCTAGGGTTCGCGAAGGTGGTTGGCAAGAAAATGCGGGCTTTGGCCGACGAGGCGGCTTCCCACGGGCGCCGGTGGAGCTTTGGCTCCGACCATGGTGGCGAAGCGGCGGGGTGAGCTCGGGTTTCTCCGTCGAGACTTGGTTCGCTCGGGAAGAAGGCAAGGTTTGGCCTTTCGGGTGTTGGGCTCACGCGCGCGCACGACAAGCCATGAGCTCGTGTGCGGCACGGCCATGGCGGTGCTCGCGCGGCCCGAGCGGCACTCGGCGCATGGCCGCAATGGCGGCCTGGGACGCGGGGTATGGCGACGGAGGGTGGCGGGAAAGGGCTGCGGCGAAGGGCACCTGCAAGAACAGCACGGCGCGAAGGCCGGCAACACAGAGGGGCTACAAGGTGGCGGCGGTGAAGGCTCACAGCACGAAGGCCGGAACAGGGGAAAACAAGGGCTGGCGGCGGTGACTCACCGAGGGGCGGCGGTGTAGTCGTCGCAGGCTCGGTGCGGACTTGCGGAACGGCGCGGACACGGCTCGCGGTGCTCAGGGACGGCGGCGTCTCCTCCTTGCTCGGCGGCGGCGGCTCCTCCTTCGCGGGCGGCTCGAGCTCGCGGTACGCTTCACCTCCGGCGCTTCCCCCTCAGCTCCTCCCCTCGACTCCCTCCTCCTCCTCCTTGCGAAGCAGCGGCGGTGGCGTGTACACGTGCTGCTACTCCACTAGAAACATTCCACGAAAAAGTTTTTAAAAATCCACATTTTTGCACATTAACATTCCGTATAAAAATACGGGATGTTACAGCCGTAGATGATGAAGTTGTTGGGTATCTCACTAGAGCAACAGTACGTGTCAGAAACAACACTTACAGAATGAGGGCAGCACAAATCCTCAAACACGTGTGCAGTCATTACAGCGAAGATGATGGATATCTCAAGGAACTGAAGGCTGCCATGGCCGATGGGATGCCCAAGGTAACCTCTGCAGATGCCCTAATACTTTATTTTTAGTAATTGTAATAAGGCTGATATACTACTGTTCGAGTTGCAGATTCTCAGAGAAATACTTTGCTGCGGGTCTACAGGAGAGGAAATACAAGAGGTAAAAGAAACACACAATCCCAAGTACTCCACACCAGGTGTTGACTTGGAGGAAGGTTGTGCTTCGAGGGACATGGCACAGAGAATCACGTCTTCTCATAAGCAGAGAGTTGAGCCACATGAGGTTATTGAACTGAAGGAATCCGATATCATTGTGCGTGACGGTATGCGATAGATGGATGACTGCAGGTTCGGATTTGGCTCTCCGGTTCAATGAATTTGCCACCGAGATATGCCTAGAATAAGGGAAGCCTGTCAAAACAATCACGTCGCTAGTCGAACAACACTACGTGAAAACCTTAAATAGGTAACGCGGGATTGGTAACGGACTCACGAAGCCCGTTACAAGGTGCGACATCAGTAACGGGCGGAAACAACGACCATTACCAATAAACGTGTCAAGACCGGGCCCAGCCCCTGCACAACAACACTCGTTACTAATAATGATTTCTGGTAACGGTTGTTGTTTGCGACCGTTACTAGTATTCCTTGTAACGGACATTACATACAACCGTTACCAATAATACTACCATCCGTAACGGTCGCTTAATTAATGTCTGTTATAGGTTTGGATTAGTAGTAACGGTAGTTGTATTAGGCACTTAAAGCCCGTTACGTATATTTGACTAGTGGTAACGATGTTAAGTTCGGCCGGTTAACGCCCGTTACTAGTGTCGGAGCTCAATTATTAGTTGCATAAGCTACAGTAGCTACAGTGTGTCATCTTCCATCCCGCTGCTGCAGCCGGCGAGCGACGTCCGCTCCGCCGCCGTCCTGGCGCCCGCCCGTTCTCTCTCCCGCTCTTCGACACGTCGTCGCCGCACGGGCGACCGCGCGCAACCGCGCCTGCTTGCCGCCCGGCCGCTAGCTAGCTAGCAGCTCCGCGGCGCCGGTGTGCCTGCAGCCCGCGCGCCCCGTCCTCCACAGCTCGCCGGTATGGATTTTGCCCCACTCATCGTCCTCCGTCGTAATTGCTAGCTCGATCATCATCATGATCGATTTTGATGTGGTATATGTAATTTTTAATTAAAAAATAAATATTTTAATCGAAGTTGTGTAGATGATGGCGGCTGATCGGGCTTGGATGTATATAGGACTGGACAAAATGCTCGAAGCTCGTTAGCTCGCTCGGATCGCAGCCGACACGGCTCGACTCGGCTCGGGTCGTTGCATATTCCTAACGAGCCGAGCAAGAGTTTTTGCTCATTAATATAACGATTATATTCTATTATTATAGTATGACAGAGTAGATTTTGAAGGTATTAAGACCCTATAAATAACATAATTTTTCATATTATATATATTATTATGACAATTTTAAATTTAATTCTAGCTCGCGAGCTTAACGAGCCAGCTCGCGAGCTTAATGAGCCGAGCCGAGCCAGGATTTTTGCTCGTTTCCTTAACGAGCCGAGTCGAGCCGACTCGTTTAGCTAACGAGCTCGAACGAGCCGAGCCAAAACGAGCCGAGCTCGCTCGATATCCACCCCTAGATGTATATACCACCTCGAGATTTGGGGCTGTTTGTAAGACAGATCAAAGGTTTTCCTGGTCAAGCGACGGACATGAGAAACTGGGGTCTGACTACAATGTGGTGCCCATGTGTTGATTGTGGCAACCAAAAAAAGTTCGCACAAACGGATAACCTTTTATATCATCTAGTCACACGTGGATTCACAAAGAATTACACGTGTTGGAACAAGCATGGTGAGGAAGGCCTTAATGAAGGCGAAGAAGGAGCTCTTAATGAAGGTGAAGTGCGGCATGATGCTCAAGGTCATCTTAATGAAGGTGAAGCACGGCATGATGCTTAAGGTGGTCTTAATGAAGGTGAAATGCATGAGTGCATAATTCCTTAACTAACTCATTGATTTCTCGTTGTTCCAGGGTAGAGCGGAATGTCTTAACTCTTTCATTTCACATTATTATTGCAGGGGGGGGGAGGATGCGGAAATAACTCTGAGGAAGATGAAGCATTCCCACATGATGTGATGCGGCTTGAGGATATGACTGACCAGGAAGTTACGGGCTTCGATGATGATGTGCTGCCTCAAGTAAACAATGTTGATCAAATGTTGAGAGACGTTGAGTTTCAAGGCGTGTATTCAACTTCTGAATTAGCGAGGCTGAAACAATTTGTCGAAGATTCAAAGAAACCCCTCTACCCTGGTGCTCAGAAGTACTCTCGCCTTTCTGGAGATCTCAAACTTCTAAAGCTTAAGGCAGGCCATGGTTGGACCGACAGAAGTTTCAAAGAACTATTGGATCTTTTAAAAGAATGCTACCAGAGGGAAACCAAGTGGCTGGGTCTGTCTACGAGGCCAAAAAGATAATCTGTCCTTTGGGTCTAGAGGTTGAGAAAATCCATGCATGTAAGAACAGCTGTGTGTTGTTTCGGGGAGAATATGAGGACCTTGACAAGTGCTCGAAGTGTGGGTCCGATCGGTACAAGAGGAGAAAAGATGGTGGAGACGATTGTGCCGATGATGGGAACGAGCCCGTGCAGATCAGAGGCAGGAAGGGCAGGAAGGGTAACCGAGGGGGTCCTATGAGGGTGGCATGGTATTTCCCCAGTATCTCCCGCTTGAGACACATGTTTGCCACACCAAAGGAAGCCCAACTCTTACGTTGGCATAGCGAAGGGCGAAAAAACAAGGGAGATGGCAAGATTAGGCACCCTGCAGATGCGGCACAGTGGGGTAACATTGATGCCCACTATGGTTAGTTTGCCAACGATTGCAGGAACATCCGGTGCGCTATGAGCACCGACGGCGTGAACCCATTTGGTAACCAAAGTTCCACGCATAGCACCTGGCCTGTTGTACTGTCAGTGCTGAACCTTCCACCTTGGCTATGCAAGAAACAGAAGTACCTGATGTTGTCAATATTGGTCTCCGGGCCAAAGCAACCCGGTGACCGTATTGATGTGTACCTGAGGCCATTGGTTGACGACCTGAAGAAACTTTGGTGGCCTAGTGTTGCGGATGTTTGGGATGAGTTCAAGCGTGAGTACTTCACATTGCATGCCATGTTATTCACCAGCATAAACGACAATCCAGCCCACCGCAACCTCTCTTGGCCGTCTTATCTTCATCAGATGTTTCCATATGAGAGGTTCTATGGCTTCCTCAAATCATTGGTACATAACCGGACATTTCCGGAGGGAGCCATGGTTCGTGGCTACAGTACCATCGAAGCAGTGGAGTGGGCCATGGGTTATATGGACCCCCAAAAGCCCATTGGTGTGCCACGTTCACGGCATGAAGGTAGGCTTGCAGGTGTTGGGACATTGGGCAAAGTGTTGTGGTTTCGTTACGGTTCTTAAGTAAAGACTTGGTTCCGAGATCATGTCCATAATGCCAACCCTGCTATAACTGGTGAGCTGATAAGAAAACTAGGAGCGGGGCCATTATTCACTATTACAACATACCAAGCATATGATATCAATGGATACACGTTCTACACCACGGCTCAGGATGTCAAGAGCATATATCAAAACAGTGGTGTGCGTATAGATGCCGTCGGTAACGACAATGAGACATGCACATATTATGGACAAATCGAGGAGATCTGGGAGCTTGATTATGTAGGCTTCAAGGTAGCCTTGTTTCGGTGCCGATGGGTCAATGGGAACAGAGGTGTGACACATATGGGTTTGTCAGTGTTGATCTACGGTCCTCTGGCTACAAAGACGAACCGTTTGTCTTTGCTATGAATGTTCAGCAAGTGTTCTATGTACCCGACCTGGCAAAGAAGAACTGGCATGTGGTTATGCCTGGAAAAAAGAGGGTTGTAGGGGTTAAAAATGTTGTTGAGGAGGAGGAATACAATCAGTTCGACGAAATTCCGGCCTTTGACACTTCACACATGCCCCGACTCTCGGCAGATGATAAAACACCATACTTGCGAACCGACCATCAGGAAACAATCCATGTCCAAAAATCAAGGAAGAAAAAATCCTAATTAATATATGTCCTGGAATTTGTAATATATGTGTACTGGAACTTGTAATATATGGAACTTGTAAACTCTGCCTCAGACTCTATTTCACTATCAGTAACGGGCTCTGTGTAACTGTCCGTTACAAAAAGTCTTTGAGTAACAGACAGAAATATGTGCAGCCAACATATCATAGATCATTCCATTTCATAGATCACCAGTACATCTTGGAAGATCAATACATTTTATTCATGTTCACCAAGTGAAACGTAACATATCCAGCCAACAACAAGCTACACACAAACACTACTAGAAAACACTTCAAAAGGACTACAATTTACCTTTCCAATGCATACTAGTGCTTTAACATCAGACACCCATACTAGTGCTTCATCTTCTGTTTCCTTAATCTTGTTCATCAGCTTGTCTTCTCTCACAGTGGCACTGTCAACCTTGATCTTGTTCAGCACTTCAACGTACTCTTCCTCCCAATACCAAAAGCCACAACCACTGCCGTCATTCTGCAAAGGCAAACCCAAATTTTTGATGTCATTCAAACAAATCTAAACACTGAATATGAAGCAGGGCACTAGAAGCAGATTCCTACTGTCTTCTTTCTTGACCTCAAGCTCACGAATGGTGTACCATCCGCAGTCGCAGGTAATCAATGGCAGATGCGGTCGCTTGCGCACACTTTGTGTCACTGACGAGCTCGATGTTGGCTGCGTTGGAGCCATGAGTTGTGCGCTCCGACGGGTGGCCGCGGGATGCGTGGCGGCAACGGGCGAGCGGCGGGATGTGTGGCGGCGACGGGCGGCCGGAGCTTAGCGAAGAATGGGGATTTTTGCGAGTTAGGGATTTGAGTCAACACATATACGCTTATATGTCAACCTGCCACGTCAGACTGCAAATGCCGTTACAAATGTGAGGCGTTCCTCCGTCACCCATCCCATCGGTAACGGGGGTTGTGTCAGTGACCGTTACAAATTAATATATGTAACGGACATTGGGAAAGTGCCGGTTACATATGTGAGAGCAGAGTCCGTCAAATGCCGTTACGAGTTCTATTTCAGTAACGGGCTTTAGTACTGTGCCCGTTACGAATATGTGTGAAGCAGAGTCAGTCAAAACCGAGTGACCCCAACGTTGACCACTCGTCTTATTGAAAAAATTTGTGAAAATATAGTCAAATTTAAGTCATTGCCCGTTACTTTGTATTAATAAAGCAAGTGGCCATAAAAAATATGATAACTTGCGCAAAACTTTGATCAGTACGAGCAGTCAACTTTGGGGTAAAATAAAGTCAAAAGCCCTAGACTTTAGAACGGAGGGAGTACGAACTTTATGAATTGTATGAAACTTTATGAGTAAAATGCACCCACCATACATGAATTGCATTACTATGTCACTTTGGCCCAACAAGTTGCAAATGTAGAAATACGATACATTAAGTTACATAATATGGTGCCTATGGTCTAAAATTACACATCAACTGTATTTTGTGTCATGGTATGTACTAAGATGGAGTTCCCCGTTCTGTGATGTGTGGATCTCAAAAAGTTGGATGAAAATTTTCAACAATTATATGAACTTTATGAAAGTTCATACTCACTCCGTTTTACTTTGCTGTTGTTTAGGCTCCGTTCACCTTGACCAGATTTGGCTCGATCTATATGTCATGGATATAGATCCTGCTCTGGCTACTGTTCCTTTCCTATTTTTATTTGTTCAAAGGAAACTCGATCTGAATGTTATGGAATAGATCCTGCTGTGGCTGCTGCCAAGTTATCTTTTTCCTTCTGCATTTTTCCATTAGTTCTTGTTAGTCAAATTTAAGTCATTGCCCGTTACTTTGTATTAATAAAGCAAGTGGCCACAAAAAATATGATAACTTGCGCAAAACATTGATCAGTACGAGCTGTCAACTTTAGGGTAAAATAAAGTCAAATGGCCTAGACTTTAGAACGGAGGGAGTATGAAGTGCAATGGCTCAGGAGCTTCGTGGTCGGGCATTTAATCTGCCTCTATCAACCAATCAGGCATTTAATCTGCCTTGTGAATCTGCCTTTATCATATATATGTTCTTACTGTATCTGCCTTGTTTATGTTTAAAATGGGTGCCTATGGTCTAAAATTACGCATCAACTGTATTTTGTGTCATGATATGTACTAAGATGGAGTTCCCCGTTCTGCGATGTGTGGATCTCAAAATGTTGGATGAAAATTTTCAACAATTATATGAACTTTATGAAAGTTCATACTCCCTCCGTTTCCTGCCTAATGTAATGTATACTTCAATGATGCTTTGGTATATAAGCATTGGTATATAAGCATCGCACAAGGAAGCAGGTGAAGGAACAACAGAGCTGCTTTGATATAGGATCTCATTTCTTCGGCCTGTCTAAATATGGTTAATACCTATCTGGCCACAAAAAATATGATAACTTGCGCAAAACTTTGATTAGTACGAGCGGTCAACTTTGGGGTAAAATAAAGTCAAGCGGCCTTAATAGTTCCCCATTACGAATGAAGTTTTGTTTCGTTAGATGCAGATCCAATGGTCAAAATTTCATCCGCGCCTCAGCCTTCTCCATTTGTTTTTAGAAACTGGTCGACTTTTACCCTGTATTCTCCTAAAAATTGTATTATGCAGGATTTTAAGCTTACCAAAGCACCGACTAAGGGTGGTGCAGGAGATGATGTGCGAATTCATTAACGAGATCATCGACCCATAGGGCGAATTCCATAATGATAATCCACAACCACAGTAGGTGATCAAGGTCCAGCAGGTGATCAAGGTCCAGAAGGTGATCAAGTTCCAGTAGGTGATCAAGGTCCAGAAGGTGATCAAGTTCCAGCAGGTGGTACTACTTGAAACTTGTAGACATGAATGAAACTTAATGATGTTTCGGCGCGGCATCCCCGCCCAAGAACCCGGGACCCGGCCCTGCGACGGCGACACGGACCCGGCCACCTCAAGCAACGCGGTGACGCGGATCCACCCCTCCGGCAATGAAGACTGCTTCATCTGCGGCTAAGGTCAGTGCTCCTCCAACCCCATACTGCTGTGCGCTGCTGCATGTTGAAACTTGTTGCATGTGTATGATAAGATACAAACTTGATGTGTACCTGTGTATATATGTGATGTGTATCTCAATCTGTATGTGATGTGAATAACCAGGGGGCTGCCAAATCCTGGCTGGTCCAGGATGCAGCCAGAACCAGGCCAGATTCTGTGGTGGTGGAACAACAAAAGGTAATGGGGACATTTATTGAACGTTACAATTGAACACAAAGGTAACGGGCATCAAGTAAGAACCATTACCTACACAAAGTATCAGTAACGGTTGTTAGATAACGCCCGTTACAGGGTCTGACCAGTGGGTCCAGAGAGGAGACTGGTCAATGCACCGCCGTAACGGTTGTTAAGGAATGACCGTTACAAGGACTGACCCGTGGGTCCAGAAATGAGACCGGTCAACAATGCGAGACCGTAACGGTTGTTATGTAAAGCCCGTTACAAGTACTGACCGGTGGGACCGGAGAGAAGACTGGTCAATGCGCCGCCGTAACGGTTCTTAAGTCAAGCCCGTTACAAGGTTTACATTTTAGTAACTGTTGTGACGTAACGACCGTTACAAATGTTGTGGTTTCGTTACGGTTCTTAAGTAAATCCCGTTACAAATGTATTGTTTTGGTAACGGTCGTTTGTCTGCGCGCGTTACGAAATTGATCTGTGGGCCCACAAAAAATCGCAATTTTGGGTTACTAGTTGCTTATATTGGTAACGGTCGTTGTGAAATGCGGGTTACATGTTTTGGTCGTTCGTAACGGGCAAACTATGACCGACTATTAGTAACGGAGTAAGGGTAATGGGCGCGTTGCCCGTTACCTATGGCCATCTACGCCCGTTACAAATCTCGGTTTTTCACGCAGTGGAAGCAAAGGGACTTCATAAAAATGACCTAGGCACAGTAGTGTAACGCCTCAGAACGAGCAGTAATGTTATGGAAAATCACTACACTGCACAAATAACAAGAAAGAAAACACAAATACAGCTTGTGAAAGCAAACATAAACTATCTAGATTAAACTGTTTAAGATGTCTTCAATAAAGATGTAAAATGAGATGTGAACAAAGACTTTATAACAAACATTTTTATTACAGTACAGATATCTAAAGATTATAAGTGTAAAGACGATGTGTGTACACGTGCTGCTACTCCATCTAACGATGCAACCTTCAAACGAACCCGCGGATGGGGAAAAACATATGACATTTAGAAAAACATCAGCAAGCAAATTGCCTCAACCAAGTTGTTCAAATAATAATAGATTAGGTATTAATTTAATACGGTAAAATAAATGTTTGGATAACTTGAAGAGTAAATTCAACAATAAATACATCATAACAGAGCTTCATTATGTAGCGCAAATGATGATATAATGCAATGCATGACTTCTTTTCTACCCCACATCTCAAAGGAAGTGAAAGCTGCAACCACATTGCTATATTTCAACGTGTGTTTCTCTACTGGCACTTACCGCACCAATCCGGCAACATTGTCTTGATATGCATATCAACGTGAGAATGCAAATGCAAGATTGCAATGCAATGAACTTTATATACTTTCAGTAATTAAACTTCAAAAGTAAAGTCATAAATAAACCATATAATACTTCAACATAAAAAATAATTTCAGATCATAAGAAAATTAAGTGCGGGAAATTCAAACAACAAAATTAAATCAAGCATATGGACTGCAACACCGCACTTACTTGCCTTCACCGAAAATCATGAACGTAAGCTAAGCACGATCCGAATGCGCGTCACCTGTTCACAAACATAACTCAGGCCCAACACAAACACACATGTATAAACAAACATAAAACAAAGTTTTCCTACGCTCGAACCCAACGCCCTCACATAAATATACCCAAAGCTAGGCATAACAGCAGCACTATTGCCTTCCTTTTTTGTATCATTTAATTATGATGTCTCAAAAATCTCAACTTGATCCATTTGAAAGGTAACTTCATTACCTACAACTTTCTAGTCATTTGAAAGCAAAGCAATCATTGTTGACGCAAAAATCGATCAGTGAACTCCTGCGTGAACAACACACGACAATGTCTCAAAGTTTTGCGTCACTTCGATGTTGAGCCTTGTAAAGTCTTGAGGTCCTAGGCGTGCCAAATAATTTAACCTGCAATTGACAAAGGGATGAAAATAATGTAAAATTCACCGATCGGCTGTGATTCGGAACTATCCTCCTAAAAATTATATTGGCTAGGGTCAGACGATACGTGTTTAAAGTGCAGATCCAAACCCGATATGGAATCTGTAAACAAACTAGATAACTTGTGACAAAAACTAAAACTTAACAGAATTAAACAATTATTTCTATCAATTTTCAGCAAATATCGATAACTTGAACGTAAAAGCAGAGGACAAAGCAAAATAACCTAATTCCGCTAATCTAATCGGCTTAAGCAAGAATGTTTGATAAATTGTGTAACAACTAGATTTAGGTAAAAGCGATGCACCAGGTAGAAGCGGAACAAACCCAAACCTAGTAGATACGATAACTCTTAGGAGAAATTAGATCAAACGACAGTGATATGCATGGAAGTTTAAATCTAGATCACACCAGGTTGAAGCGGAACATACATGCAAGTTGGAGATCAAGATGATGCAGCCCGACTTAACTTGGAAGAACTCATTGAAAAGCTATTAAAACTAAGGTTTGAAAGTAAATTGCGGTGAAAAAGTAAGAACTTGTAGTTTGTATTGATTGTCGAGATAGTCTTTACAATCCCCTAGGGTCATTATTTATACCCTAAATCTAACAGACTCCATGTAGATTTGTTAGATATATAGAGTTGTTTCTCTTACGGCATACTCTGATGCTGATTGGGCAGGCTGCCCTGATTCTCGACGTTCTACCTCTGGATATTGTGTCTTTCTTGGCGATACATTGGTCTCTTGGTCGTCAAAGCGTCAGACTACAGTTTCTCGTTCCAGTGCAGAGGCAGAATATCGGGCTGTTGCTCATGCAGTTGCTGAGTGTTGCTGGCTACGACAACTTCTTCACGAGCTTCATGTTCCTCTCTCAAAGGCGACGCTCGTCTTCTGTGACAATGTCAGTGCAGTTTATATGGCTGCCAATCCGGTTCGTCATCGACGAACGAAGCACATTGAGATTGATATTCATTTCGTCCGCGAGAAGGTGGCTTTGGGTGAAGTTCGAGTTCTTCATGTTCCTTCGTCGCGCCAGTTTGCTGATATTATGACTAAGGGTCTTCCTGTACAGTTATTTACAGATTTTAGGTCCAGTCTAGGCGTTAGTCCACCTGCGACTGCGGGCGGGTGTTAGATATATAGAGTTGTATATGGTCTTGTATAGTACCACATTGGGTGTTAGATGTACTCCAAGCCGTATCCGGCCTATATAATGAAAGGTCACCCCCCCATCTTGGGTGTGTGGTGTTTGCCCAATATTCTACATTTTCTTTGCACAAGCTAATGCTTGCCTCTCAGCTGCTAGATTCAACTTTACATTGGCCGAAGATTTGAAGGAAGCTGCATCTGATGAAAAGGTGAAGTCAGCACTTGGAAGCAAGATTAGTAGAGAACGTATTGGTAAAGAGGTTGGATGCCTGCATCACTTACCACTAACCACAGTTTGTTCATTTCTTTGCTGCTTTAGTGCATAACTAAGCCTTTTCTTGTTCTTGATGAACTTAGTAAAATAGCATGGAAAACCCTTAGTCAGAAATTTTCTTTGTATATTTGCAGATTGATCTCGTGATGTCAGACAAATACCCTGTTAAAGCAATTTGTGACATCTATGGTTTGGGGCTATTTTACATTGTGTTTTATTTCCCTGAGAAATCCAACTCTCCAGTTTTTGACAAATGTGATTGGTATGTCCTTGTTCTAACATCTCATATTCTTTATATTTTGGATCCAGGCAGCTTTGTGTCATGCTATTATAATTCAAACTTTAATTTTAGAGTTGTGGAAGTGTAGAAGACACCACCGTGAACTTTTCTGTTTATTTCTAAGCATCTCTAGTTTAGTTCATTCGCATTCTCCTATGGGTATGCAGGCAGTGTGTTTCGCATATTAAAGCAGCTTGGGATCTTTCATATTCTATGTTCAGCATTGGTTCTGAGCCTGACCCTGAGTTCCAGGTCTGAAATTTTTAGCATACTTTATAAATGGGCACCCGGAAACACTGATGTTGTGTGTTCTTTTCTCTGCTTAAAATGCTTTACAGAGTAATACTTTATAACTTTGCAACTCCACTGCAAGTAAAAAACACAAACTCAATGCTGTTCTGAAATGTCGTATCATTTTGTCACATTCATCAGAGACTTGAAGTCTGTTTACAGAAAAATGTCACCGATTGATTTTAATAAAGCTTTTCTGTTGTGATATGATAATAAGCTTGTCTCTCCAGTTCCATCTCAACTATTTTTTTACTACAAGCTGTTTGTTATGGCTAGCAGGAATTATTTGACTATAATTTGTTCTCTCTGGACTTCCCTTAACATTGAGATATGTTATGGTGTTTAGGCTGAGCAACGAAGGCTTTGTCTGTATAGTGCATTATTCATTCCTCTCCGAAATATGTTCCACTTGGACAAAAGATCTAAGAAGGTTTATATGGGCTGAAGCAGGCCCCTCGTGCTTGGAATAAGCGGTTTGCGACATATCTTCGTTCTCTGGGATTCGTTCCATCAGCTACGGATACTTCGTTATTCGTCTATCGCAATGGTGACGACATGGCCTATCTTCTTCTCTATGTGGATGATATTGTCTTGACTGCTTCTTCTATCACATTGCTTCAGAACATTATTGATCGATTGCATAGTGAGTTTGCTATGACAGATTTGGGGGATCTTCATGACTTCTTACATATGTCCGTGACACGTTCTTCAGATGGGTTGTTTCTTTCTCAGCAGCAATATGCTTTGGAGATCCTTCGGCGTGCTGGTATGAGTGATTGTCACTCTACGACAACGCCTGTTGATACTAAGGCCAAGTTGTCTGCTACAGATGGTGCGCCTGTTGCTGATGCGTCTGCCTACCGGAGTTTAGCTGGTGCTCTTCAGTATCTCACTCTGACGCGTCCGGATCTTGCATATGCTGTTCAGCAGGTCTGTTTGTTCATGCATGATCCTCGAGAGTCTCATCTGGCGTTTCTTAAGCGCATCTTGCGCTATGTCAAGGGTACCCTTATCAACCATGAGCTTCCCTACCACCGTCTCTATGGTTCTCCGCCAGCTTATGATCATCTTCGTGTTTTCGGCTGTTTGTGTTATCCTAACTTGCAGGCCACTTCACCACATAAGCTGGCACCTCGCTCCGCGGCTTCCGTATTTGTCGGTTATCCCTCCTCACATAAGGGGTATCGCTGTCTAGACATCTCTACGCGACGGATTATTGTATCTAGGCATGTCGTTTTCGATGAGTCAGTTTTTCCGTTCGCACGTGTCTTGCCTTCGCCATCTTCCAGCTCCTTTGATTTCCTCTTAGGTGTCAACATGGATATTGCACCTTGTTCTACTAATCATGCAGCTGGTGGCTCTTCTGCGGCTGCTCCGTCCTCCTTGGACGTTGAGCGACCGTATTCTTCTTCTGGTGGGTGTGGTTTCGTGCCCCCATCAGGACCCTCGTCTGCGGCTGCTCCATCTTCCATAGATGTTGAGCCACCGCTCTCTTCTCCTGGTGGGAGTGGTTCCGTACCCCCATCAGGATCTTCGGAGTCTTCGTTTCCGGGCGGGAGTTCGCCGGTGTTTGTGCCTGCTGCTCCTACGCCATCTGTGCCAGCAGCTGCTGCAGCACCTGTGCCAGCAACTGCAGCAGCACCCGCGCCAGCAGCACCTGCAGCAGCACTTGCGCCAGCAGCAGCGGCACCTGCGCCAGCAGCTGCTGCACCTACGCCTCCCCCTCTGTTCGGACGATTTGGACAGGTCTACAGTCGTCGTCCACTTCCCCCGCCGATCAATCCTGAGCAAGTTCATGGTCCCCAGCCAAGTCCTACTATACGTCGTTTGACACGTCTTCAGTCTGGTACGATACAACCTGTTAATTATCGGAATTTTACAGCTACTTCTACAGTTGTCTCCCCTGTTCCGAGTAATTATCGCAGTGCCCTTGCTGATCCGAACTGGCGCGCTGCTATGGCTGATGAGTACCAAGCATTGATGGATAATGGCACATGGCGCCTGGTGCCTCGTCCTGCTGATGTTAATGTTGTGACAGGACGATGGCTTTGGAAAGTTAAGTATAATTCTGATGGTACTCTTTCCAAACATAAAGCTCGCTGGGTTGCTAGGGGATTTAATCAGAAGGCTGGAGTTGATTATGATGAGACGTTCAGCCCAGTTGTTAAGCAGGGAACGATTCGGACTGTGTTGAGTATTGCGGCTTCTCGTCAGTGGCCTATTCATCAGTTGGATGTGAAGAATACATTTCTTTGGAGTTCGTCGGTACCTTCGCCTGTTGTGCCCTTGGCGCCTGTGCCGACTGCTCCTGCCGCTGTTGCGCCGATAGCCGCGCCGACTGTGCCTGGTGCAGCTGAACTGACAGCAGCAGCACCTGCCGCGTCGACTGTGCCTGCTGCAGCTGCGCCGACAGCAGCAGCACCTACGACGCCAGCAGTAGCTCCTGTGACGCCAGCAGCAGCACCTGCGCCAGCAGCCGTTGCACCGACGCTTCCCCCTCTGTTCGGGCGATTTGGACAAGTCTACAGTCGTCGTCCACGTCCCCCGCCAATCAATCCTGAGCGAGTTCATGGTCCCCAGCCCAGTCCTGCTATACGTCGTTTGACACGTCTTCAGTCTGGTACAATACAACCTGTTAATTATCGGAATCTTACAGCTACTTCTACAGTTGTCTCCCCTGTTCCGAGTAATTATCGCAGTGCCCTTGCTGATCCAAATTGGCGCGCTGCTATGGCTGATGAGTACCAAGCATTGATGGATAATGGCACATGGCGCCTGGTGCCTCGTCCTGCTGATGTTAATGTTGTGACAGGACGATGGCTTTGGAAAGTTAAGTATAATTCTGATGGTACTCTTTCCAAACATAAAGCTCGCTGGGTTGCTAGGGGATTTAATAAGAAGGCTGGAGTTGATTATGATGAGACATTTAGTCCAGTTGTTAAGCAGGGTACGATTCGGACTGTGTTGAGCATTGCGGCTTCTCGTCAGTGGCCTATTCATCAGTTGGATGTGAAGAATGCGTTTCTTCATGGATATCTCGAAGAAACAGTCTATTGTGAGCAACCTCCTGGTTTTGTTGATCCTGCACATCCAGATTATGTTTGTCTCCTTCAGAAGTCTTTATATGGGCTGAAGCAGGCCCCTCGTGCTTGGAATAAGCGGTTTGCGACATATCTTCGTTCTCTGGGATTCGTTCCATCAGCTACGGATACTTCGTTATTCGTCTATCGCAATGGTGACGACATGGCCTATCTTCTTCTCTATGTGGATGATATTGTCTTGACTGCTTCTTCTATCACATTGCTTCAGAACATTATTGATCGATTGCATAGTGAGTTTGCTATGACAGATTTGGGGGATCTTCATGACTTCTTACATATGTCCGTGACACGTTCTTCAGATGGGTTGTTTCTTTCTCAGCAGCAATATGCTTTGGAGATCCTTCGGCGTGCTGGTATGAGTGATTGTCACTCTACGACAACGCCTGTTGATACGAAAGCCAAGTTGTCTGCTACAGATGGTGCGCCTGTTGCTGATGCGTCTGCTTACCGGAGTTTAGCTGGTGCTCTTCAGTATCTCACTCTGACGCGTCCGGATCTTGCATATGCTGTTCAGCAGGTCTGTTTGTTCATGCATGATCCTCGAGAGTCTCATCTGGCGTTTCTTAAGCGCATCTTGCGCTATGTCAAGGGTACCCTGTCCTATGGTCTTCGGATTGGCACTGGTCCGATTGACTCTCTTACGGCATACTCTGATGCTGATTGGGCAGGCTGCCCTGATTCTCGACGTTCTACCTCTGGATATTGTGTCTTTCTTGGCGATACATTGGTCTCTTGGTCGTCAAAGCGTCAGACTACAGTTTCTCGTTCCAGTGCAGAGGCAGAATATCGGGCTGTTGCTCATGCAGTTGCTGAGTGTTGCTGGCTACGACAACTTCTTCACGAGCTTCATGTTCCTCTCTCCAAGGCGACGCTCGTCTTCTGTGACAATGTCAGTGCAGTTTATATGGCTGCCAATCCGGTTCGTCATCGACGAACGAAGCACATTGAGATTGATATTCATTTCGTCCGCGAGAAGGTGGCTTTGGGTGAAGTTCGCGTTCTTCATGTTCCTTCGTCGCGCCAGTTTGCTGACATTATGACTAAGGGTCTTCCTGTACAGTTGTTTACAGATTTTAGGTCCAGTCTAGGCGTTAGTCCACCTGCGACTGCGGGCGGGTGTTAGATATATAGAGTTGTATATGGTCTTGTATAGTACCACATTGGGTGTTAGATGTACTCCAAGCCGTATTCGGCATATATAATGATAGGTCACCCCCCATCTTGGGTGTGTGGTGTTTGCCCAATATTCTACAAGATTACATTAACTTTGCTAAAAGTAACATAAAACTTCCAAAAATATTGAATTCTAAAACTATTAGGACTCTAGAAAACTACTCTATCTTCTTTTTCGCATCCATCTGTTGTGATGCCCGGATGCATCGGCTAAAAACACAAACTCCATCGGCATCGGCCATCGGCGTTTTCTGGTATTCCATCGGCTCCTCTCTGTTAGGTCCATCTGTCTAACAACAGTGCAAAAAACGGGGTCAACAATCATCATCATATCCTAATTTTGAGATGAACTTTAATATGACAATCTGATAAAAAATTGCAGAACATCTCCACAAAATAAACATAACTGGAGATCCACATTTTTTTTTGACGAGAACGGTAGGGAAGACCCCTACCTCTTTTTTTTTATAAAAGTATATTGACAGAGTATGTACAGAGAGAGACCTCAGGTCAAAGAAAAAGGAAAGCCCGGCTTACAGATTACTACTCAACCAAATGTTAAGAAGATCTCTAACCTTTGGTCTAGCTCTAAGAGACCAAATGAAGTTGCTTTTGAAAAATACGTCGCCACCAAGCAAATGAGACTGAACCACCATCAAAGATAATATTGTTCACGTGGTTCCATATTGCCCAGCACGCCACCATGATTAACTCTCTGAAAATAGTGGAAGCAAAAGCCTGTCATGCACTGGTGACCATCTCTAACATAGGGAGAGTAGTATGCCAGGCAATTCCCATAAATATCCAACATGCTTGGCTGAAGGGGCACTCAAAGAAAAGATGCATAAGAGTTTCCTCTTGATTCTCAACACACTGCACACGTGTGTAGCTATCAATCACCATGTGTTTTCTCCTGAGAATGTTCCTTGTATTCAGCTGGTCTCTGAGTAGCAGCCAAAAGAAGAATTTGTGTCTAGGCAAAACACTTGATTTCCGCATCCATTTGAACAAAGGAGAAGCCGGAAGAGAACCAGAGAGTATCATATGCCTGCTTACATGTGAATTTGTCTGAACCTCGGATATAACTCCAATGGTCATTCAGTCCCTCATCCCTATTGAGTTCTTGTAAAAAGAGAGAAAGCTCGAGAAGCTGCTCATTGGCCTGGGCTGAAAGTGGCATGTGGAAACTTTCCTCAATTGGTTTCTCTAAGAATTTGTTTACTGAAATTTTCTTTTTCTTGGCAAAGTTGTGGAGTTGAGGCAATCTCCACTTTAATACACCAACATTCCATAGGTCATTCCAAAAGCCAACTGTGTCTCCTCTCTGAACCGAACAAGTAGCAATCATCATGAAGTTTTGAGACAAATTTAGTATGTCTTTCCACCAGAAAGATCCTACTGAAGGAACTCCATTCTGATACAGGCAAGTCCATGTGAGATGCACCCATGGCAAGTCTGCTTTGTTATAGAACTTATGTAAAAACTTAAGCAACAGAGCAGTGTTTTGGGTTCTCAAATTAATAATGCCTAATCCTCCTTCTTTAGATCTTCAAGCATGCTTCCAGGCCACTAGGCATCGCCATTTTTTTCTAAGATCGCCTCCATTCCACAGACAGTGTTTTCTGTACTTATCAATCTGTTTGAGAATTTCCACTGGGACCTTCAGAGAGCATAAGAAGAAAGTTGGGAGTGCAGAGAGCACTGATTTGACCAAAATTAATCTCCCAGCAAGTGATAGCAAACTTGTTATTGCCATAAGCCTCCTCTCCAACCTAGTCAAAATAGGCCTAAACTCACTCACAGGAGGCCGAGTTGTACCCAATGAAAGGCCCCAGTAAGTGAAGGGCATTTGGCCAACCCGACAGCCAAGAACTGCAGCTAGTTGTCCGGCTCTGACATTGTCCACATTGATAGGCACCAAGAAAGACTTGTGGAAATTAACTCGCAGGCCAGTGTTTGATGCAAAGGTGCTTAGGATGTTTTTTAAAAGCCCCAGCTGGTCAAATTCTGCAGGTAGTATTACCAAAGTATCATCTGCATACTGCACTATTGGGTAATCTCCAGCAAAATCAGGACCGAGGGGTGCTTAAGATTACCCAGTGTAGCAGCCTCATTGAGGACTGATTGCAGCAGATCTGCCCCCAGTACAAATAGTAAAGGAGATAGTGGGTCACCCTGTCTAACCCCTCTCCTGCATCCGAAAACTTTTCCTGGGTGTCCATTTAACAAGACAAGAAGACCCCAAAGACAAGATGCTTTTGATCCAGGATATCCACTTGTTGGAAAATCCTTTATGCCTGAGACTAGCTAGAATGACCTCATGCTCAATTTTGTCAAATGCCTTTTCAAAATCAAGCTTGAGGATTATGATCTCTCTCCTGGATTTGTGGCAAATATGAAGAAATTGGAATGCCCAAGCTAGACAATCCTGGATAGTTCTCCCTTTTATGAAGCCAGATTGATTTGTATGTAGTACTCTCAAAATCACCCTTTGTAGTCTGTTTGCCAAAAGCTTGGTCAAGAGCTTTAAACAATTGTTTAATAACGAAATCGGTCTGTAATCATTGACTCCCTTGGGATTTGCTTTCTTTGGGATCAAAGTTATCAGGGAATTATTTATGCTTGTAAGGTCCAGATTTCCTGAGGCAAAATTGTTGCAAAGCTTGTGAATATCTTCTTTAATTATGGACCAGCATCTCTTGAAGAAAAGGCCATTGAAGCCATCAGGGCCTGGGGCATGGTCTGCTGGCATGTCCTTGAGTGCAGCCAAAATCTCTTCATCAGTGAAAGGAAGATCTAGCTCTGGTAGGGATTCACTAATCAGTAACCTGTTCAGATTATAACTGATTTCAGTGAACTCTGTAACGCCCAACTTGTCCTTGAAGGATTCCCATAAAGCAGCTGCTTTCTGTTCATGTTCCACCACCACTGACCCATCTGCCAATGTGAGACTAGCTATATAGTTGTGCCTGTATGAGTAGGTTGCCATTGCTTGGAATAATTTGGTATTTTCATCCCTAAACTTCACCCATCTGCCAGTGTTCCTTTGCTTCCAATATTTTCTCTTTGCTTCCAGTAATTTTTGCAAGTGCAGCTTGAGAATCCTTCTGAATCCCCTTTCAAAAGTGCTGAGGGGTCCGTGCTCCTCCAGACCGTTTAATGCGGCCAAAACAAAATTGCAATTATTGATAGTCTTACCCAAGTTAGACAACCCTCTGCTCCACTGTTTCAACCCTCGTCGAGTTTGCTTGAATCTTGCTGCCAAAGTCTTAGCTATATTAGCATAAAAAGGAGTAGAGTTCCAATGTAATTCAACTGTTGGGAGGAAGCCTGGAAAATCAACCCAAAAATTCTCAAATCTGAACAAATTTGATTTGGGTATGGAAGTGCCAATCTTTATCACATAAGGGACATGATCAGAAATAGGGCGACTCAAAACTTGTACAAAGGTGCTTGGATAGCTGTTAGCCCAACCAGAAGACGTGAATACCCAATCAAGTTTTTCCATTAGTGGTTCAGCTTGCATGTTGCTCCAGGAGTAGCTCCTGCCCTGGAAGGGAATGTCAGCAAGGTCCAGATGCTGGATTAGATCATTGAAAAGCATCATGTTTGCTGTACTGCCACCTGGCCTATTTCTGTCATCAGGTGATCTGATTAGATTAAAGTCACCAAGGAGTATCCAATCATCAATATCAGTTCTGTCAAAGTTATATAGCCAATAGATGAAACCTGCTCTGTCATCTGAAGAAGAGGGACCATAGATGTTTGTGACATGGAAAATTTTTGAACTCATGCAACATGTGAATTTAACTTTGACTGAAAAGGAGTTTGCATATATCAGATCACCAGCATATCTTCTAGAATTCCAGACGATCAGAAGTCCACCTGAGGCTCTGAGGGAAGGAGAAAATTCAAATTGATTCAGATGACCAGGACAAAAATTCCTTAAGTATCTTGAGTCAAACACACCGCGTTTTGTCTCCTGGAGACAAATAGTTGAGGAAGAACTCTCTGAAATGTTATCTCTTAAGGTGTCCCATTTTGCCTAGGAATTGATTCCTCTAACATTCCAAGACAGGATATTAAGCGATCTGTGTGTACTCATGATAAAACCAAATGTAGATAGGAAAGTGAGGCAGGCAGAGCCTGACCAAGCCACATATTGAACAACCGAAGCAGGAAGAGATATGACACAAGAGATAGTAGCACCAGAGCATTCCATAGCTATTCAAACCGAGAGTATCAAGCTTAAGCAAACCAACCAACGTAGGTTCCAAAAGAGATCTAAGAGAGTGCGAACAAGCAAAATAAGGAGGGACATGCCCCTCATGAAAACCAGCACCTAAGGCTGGAGCATCACTCATTTTCATCCTTATCATCTACCTCCAGGAGGGCAGCAGCAGAAACAGCCTCAGGCTGCATCTGGAGGAAGCCGGTCGCGATGCCTTCTATGTCTTCCAAGGCCATGTGTGGCGCAGTGGCAGAACCAGCAGCAGCAACTCCTTCGTATGGGTTGGGGAAGTGAGCCGCCTCTTCAACACTAGCAGCATCCCGAAATCCCCCCAAGTCCTTGTTCAACCTCTTGCAGCGGCGAAGAAAGGCAGGATCCAACGGGTCCTTGAGCTTGCGGTTTCTTCTCTTCCTTGGAGTGCCTTTTAGAGGACCAAGGATCTCCTTGACATCATCATCACCCTCTTCCTCATCATCAGAGTACGGCACCAGGGGAAGGCAGGGTGGTGGCTGGGCAGGGCCGATGGCAGGAGTAGGCATCATCTCTGTCTGATCAAGAGTTATCATGGCCAAGAAAAAAGTGCATCTTCATCATTGATATAGTCAGGGACAATGGTGTCAAGATTCATGTCCAGCATAGATAAATGACTGAAATTAACAAGGAAAGGAGAAGGTGGGATAGGACAGGAAATGCTAAAGAAGGTAGTCACCTCCACAGGACCAGGCTTTGGGAGAGAAACTCCTGAAGGGATGATTTTCAGAGCCAGGGGATGATGCACATGATGCTCCAATTTTTCTACGAAGATGAACTTTATCGATCTCAAAAGTTTATAAAATTTCCTACAACTTTTCTGAATATCATAAATTCCAATTCTGACGTTAAGTTTGCATAAACTTAAAGTGAAAAATTGTCAGAATAAAACTTCAATCACTACGGGAAACCGGGTGTTTGCCGAGTGCCTGGGGCACTCGGCAAAAGCCCTTTTACACTCGGCAAAGACATTGCCGAGTGTAACACTCGGCAAAGCCCACTCGGCATAGCTAGAGTCGGCAAAGCCTGAAATACACTCGGCGAAGTACCCAACACTCGGCAAACACAGAGTTATTGCCGAGTGTCCGAAATCTGACACTCGGCAAACACATTTTGAGAAAATATAAAAAAATGCGGCCGACACTCGGCAAACAGATCTCAAAAAAATAAAAAAAAAGCGACGGCCGCGGTCGCCGCCGCATGCCCGCGCCACCCGGCCGGCCGCCCTCGCCGGGGGCCCCGCCACCCCGGCCGCGCCGCGCCCGCGCGGCCGCGTCGCCCGCAGTCGCCGCCGCCGCCGCACCGGCCGCCTCACCGCCGCCCGCCCGACTGCCTCGCCGGGCCGCCCGGCCGCCTCGCCTCGCCGGCCCGCGCCGCGCCCGCCCGGCCGCGTCGCCCGCGGTCGCCGCCGCCCGCCCGACTGCTTCGCCGGGCCGCCCGGTCCCTGCTGCCGCCGCGCGCGCGCCGTCCCGTCTCCCCGGTCGGCCGCCGCGCGTGCGCGCCTGGGGCTCCCGTCGCTGCCCCACTCCGCCGCCGCGGGGAGCCCACCCGGCCGTCCGCCGCTCCCGCTTCGCCGTCGCTCCGGACCGCGCGGCCATGGCCGGGGCTGCCGCTCCCGCCGCCGCGCTATTGCTGGGGGCGCAGCTCCCGCCGCCGCGTCATGGCCGGGGCCGCCGCTCCCGCCGCCCGGCGCCGCCTGCTGCGAGGAGAGGAGAGGAGATGGAGGCGAGCGCGGCGCTGGAGGAGAGGAGGAAGAGAGGAGAGGAGAGGAGAGGAGAGAGAGGCGCTGAGCTGAGAGAGATGAGAGAGAGAGGGGGGAGCTTATCCTTTCGCGCGCGATGGGAGAGAGATGAGAGAGAGAGGGGGATCCGGCTGAAGGGTTGGGAGCCAATAGGAAACGAGCATTCCAAAAGGTTGGATCGGTGACATGGCAGGTTTGCCGAGTGTCTATGAAAACACTCGGCAAAGAGTCCCTTTGCCGAGTGTTTTTCTATACCCTCGGCAAACAATTTTTTTCAGTATGTTAAAAAAAATTTAAAATTATAAAACAAATTATAAAAATAATGAAATTTTGGTATGACACAAATTATATAATCTATGACCTATATAAAATGAATTGTACTCAAATTCAAATTCAATCATCACTTTGATTTCAAATCTTAACGAGTACTTCTCTACTCTCTGAAACTTTTCCAGAGATTCTTCGATTTACAAGCGATGTGCACGACAACTTATCCGAAACATTCTCAATTTTTTACCACAGATTCTACGTATGATATAATGATGTCATGACAAATCTCATGATTTTTAGACTTTATTTGCTTTTTTTAGAATTTAAAAATCATTCGAACACATGTTAATCGTCATAATTCTTAAACAAGATATGTTAAATTTCTTTTTATTTCATGGGTAAGGTCTTAAATTGGGTTATATAGCATGAATATATTTTTTAACTCATTTAATATTATTATTTAAATCACTTATAGTTTAAATTTAATTTCATTCAAAAAATTGTTTGAAATGCAACTAATTAGTTAAATATAGCAAACAAATACAAAAAATACCAAAATTTTGCATTGAATATTACATGTTGTATGTAGATAGTAGAAAAAGTTTTAGGACAAGAAGAGGGAAAAATATTTTTTGTACGCAAGTCTTTGCCGAGTGCCAAATAAAATACACTCGGCAAAGAGGTCCAAAAACAAAAAACATAATTCTTTGCCGAGTGTCAGATTAAATACACTCGGCAAAGAGCTTCTTTGCCGAGTGTATTTTCATGACACTCGGCAAACAACTTGCGTACAATTTTTCCACAAATTATGTTTTATTATTTGAATAACTTGCGGTTTAAAAACAAAAATACTTAATTCTTTGCCGAGTGCCCTTTATAATACACTCGGCAAAGAGCTTTTTGCCGAGTGTTTTTTTTGACACTCGGCAAACAACTTGCGTACAATTTTTCCACAAATTATATTTTATTATTTGAATAACTTGCGGTTTAAAAACAAAAATACTTAATTCTTTGCCGAGTGCCCTTCATAATACACTCGGCAAAGAGCTTCTTTGCCGAGTGTGTTTTTTTGACACTCGGCAAACAAGCTCTTTGCCGAGTGTCTTATTTTGACACTCGGCAAACAAGCTCTTTGCCGAATGTTTTTTGTTTGCCGAGTGTCAAGAAAAATACACTCGGCAAAGAAGCTCTTTGCCGAGTGTCCGAAGAAATACACTCGGCAAAGGTTTAAACACTCGGCATACGTCGGGTTTCCCGTAGTGAATTACTTCCTGACCTTAACTCCGATTGAGTTATTCTTTATGTCCGTAGAAAGCTCTCAAAGTTCTGTACAACTCATATAAAGGTTTATTAATTTTGTTTACGGCAGCTAAAACCACGAAAAACTGGCATAAACAACAACTGCACAGATTGATTGCATGCTGAAAGGAGCGATGAGGGCAAAATTTTAACCCTAATCGTATCAACAAGCTCTATTACTTACATGATCTAGTACATCTAAAAACAATTTCTATAGATAGGGTATGCCTTACCTAAAGTGGAAACCTTACCTAAAGTGGAAACTAATGCCTAATTGAAACGTGCACGGCAAACACAACGTCCTCATCAGGAATTCAGGACTCCACTTCTGCAAGCCAGGATCCCACATATAAATCCATGCACTACATGGCCTTGCTGATGCCGACATGTGGATCTATATGGCCCACAACCGTATCCACTATCCAGTTGGCTGCCTAATCCTAATATCCTTACTGAAAGCGAGGATACAATCGGCGTCCTCCCTGGTCTATCGATTTTCGTTCGTCATACGAACTTTTCCTTGGTCTGGTATTTCTCCACCATCACACCATGCATTGATTTTGGAAATCCAACTCCAAATCCAAATAAAACTCGAAACTGAGGCGAATTGAGTGGGAAAATAAAAGGAAGGTCCATAGGATTCCATTTAGATATATGCAGTATTTGGCGCAAAAGGTTCTAGGGAGGCGGATTCCTCATCTTATGTTGGGGATGGTCATCGACTTCATCTCAGACTCGTGGTTGAAGAAGAAGAAGAAGCCTGATAGGTGGGTGTGAGACCAAGATTCTAACGGTCATTCATACCACTAGTAGGTAATGACCTTTTATTCTAGTTATATGTTTTGACCTGAGACAAATATATCTTTTAGTCTCGATTCATATTTTAATGGTCCCAAAGAACCAACCGGGACTAAAGAAATAAGTTAATTTAAAAGAAAAACACTCAGAGTGTATCATGAATGCTCTCTAAAGGCCAAATTTCTACTGCTCTATATTCCACTGCCCACCCTGTCGAGCAGCGAGGAGGCGGACGGCCGCCGGCAGTCCGGCACGAAACGCGCGGCGTGGAACTCGAGCCGCCGAGGCCGGCCGTCTCGTCGCTCGGCGGCAAGGGGACACCAGCGCGCGGCGCCGGCCGGAAGCCAAGCCCCCACCAACCTGCGGCCTGCGGGAACGGCCGGGGTCGCGTCCACTCGTCGTATTTCGATTATCCCACGTGCCGATCGAACCACTTGGCGCTCCCGGACGACGGCGCCGCCGAACAGACGCGCGCTCCCACCAGACCGGCCGCCGGCCTCGTCGTCGAGCGCGTCGCAAATTGCATCCGGCGGCTAACGAGCTCGGTCGATCTCTCGTCCGATCAATGTCTCGCTCTGGCTTCATGTTGGCTGCGCTGCAAATTGCAGGAGCGCCAGCTAGCCGAGCGGCGATCGGTCAAAGAGTGCCACCAGGCGCATGCGCATATATAAATCCATCCCCCGGCCCCTTCCTGCAGGCCGGCAGCCGTTCGAACCAAGACTTTCAGAGCTGCAAGCCTCATCTCTGTCTCTCTCTTCTCGGCTCTGGGAACGCCATGGTTGTAAGTTCCTCCTCTCTTCCTCAGCCCCCTGCGTGCTCTTCTTCCATAGCGACAACCTCCTCACGGTGTCGGTCGCTCGTTAACGGTTAGATTTTGATGCGTAGTCTAGTATAATTCTATTGCTCGTCTTTTTATTTATATATTTTTATTCTTGCAGAATATTCTTTATTTGGCGCAATACAGTTTAGTGTAGATGATTGCAATTTGCAAAGTTAAGTGCCTAGTTGCTATCAGAATTGAGCTAGTCCCTTTTTAGGGAATACAAAAGAATAAGGGGAGAAAAGAGTTAGTGTAAGATAAATCTTAGTATAATTGTAGGAGTTAGGTCTTGATGTCACCCTTCTCATTGATTTATGACTGTCAAAACAATTAATATAGTATTGCAAGTTTCGTTCACATATGTTAGTTTTGTTCACATATATCTTATTAGCAAATATGCTCGTGCGATGCAATGGGACGAGCATGAACGTGAGATGGAAGGACATTGAATTAGATCTTATCTGATAGAGTATTTGTTGCTCGCACGTCAAGAATGAAGAATCATGTTGGAAAATGACATGAATCCTGATTTTATTCAATTTTTTTTATATTTGTTTCGGACATGAGGGTCCACCCGTTGGTGTCTCGGAACTGACCGAAAGTCAATCTATCATGAAAACGATGCTGGCTTTAGATATCTCTATCTTTATCTTTTTTTAATACTAAAACAAGGATTGTTTCAGCGGCACATCATAATTTGTAAAAATACCCTATAATATTTATATAAATCAACCCATCATCTTTTAGTGTGCTGTATCTTTTTTAAAAAACAGTAATGTATCATATACCAACATGAAGTAAGTCGCCTCCTCTTCTCGTCCCGCATCGTTGCATACACCCCTTCATCTTCTCACGTCGCTTGCATCCCTGTCGTCGTCCCGTCGTCATTCTCATACATGACGTCGTCATTCTCATACATGACGTCTACCGAGGATATCTCCGTTTGTCTTGCTCCTAACAAGATGCAGAATTGACGGCATCCATGGCTCCTGTGCGTTTTCACACGTGAAGTCCCCTTTATCCGAGCAACACATGAGCATTAATTAATCTATCCACAATAATTAATTTTGAGGGCCCTCCGGCGAATCAGACAAAACTTAGTTTTGGCTCCCCACTAAGAACTTCTCTGGACTCTCACCTATACCACGTCATCCTCCACCATCCTGCCCCGCGCCGCCGCCGCCGGTGCATTGAATCCCCCGATGCCCCTCGCCTGCCCACCACGGCCCCCTCGCCTCCCACCTACCGGTCGCCTTCCCACTGCGCAACCCCGCCGCCGCCCCATCGCCTCCTACCCGCCCCGCCGCCTCCCACCGCGCCACCCCCATAAGTACCATCCGCCTTGCTGGGGTGCCGGAGATCTCGCGGTGACAGCTGCACGAAGAAGAGATGCGGCGACGACGGCGGTGGGCAGGATGCGGCCGCCCGTGGCAGTGCGAGGCGGGAGGAGGCGACCATGGCGCGGGATGCCGGAGATCTCGCGGCGGCGGCGGCCCCTCTCCCTGTGCCTCCCCTCCGCTACCCCACCTCGGGTACTGGCAGCTCCTTCCCGATTCTGCAGGTCGGCGGCGGGGCGACGTAAGGCTGGGAGCAGAGAAGAGATGAGCAGGAGAAGGAGGACCACGCTGCGGATGCCGAGCAAGCGGTCCTGTAGCGCAAAGAACTCCTATGCGACGCCCACTGACAGCAGCATCCGCCAATCGCGCACGCCCTACGCCGCCGCGACGCGGCATGGGCGTCGCCGCCGCCATCCACCGCGGCGTCCCCAAGCAGCTCCTCCTCCCCCACCGCTATGCTGTCGTGGACGCCGACGCCGAAGACCGCAATACGGCCTTAGCACGGACGCCGAGGCACGCGAGATAGTGTGCCAAGATAGCGCAGCGCTGGTTGCACAAAGACGGAGGGAAAGAGGAAATGGTATTAGGGTTTGGGGCTCGCCGGCCGCGGGCGTTTAATACCCCGCGAAACGCGCGCTGGGCCGTTGGATGCGACGGATGGCTGAGATCGCGTCGCGCCAGGGGAGCACACACGCTGGGCCGCCAGCTCGCGTCGCGTTGGGCCAAGCTGCATCAGCAAAACCGGGTGAGCGTGCATGGCTGAGCGCGTGAGCGAGGCCGAGCTGGGCTGGAATGCTGCTAGGCAAGCCGCGAGCAAGACCTCCGGGCGAGCAACAACCGCAGCTATTCAATCAATCTTCTTCACTGACAAACTGATTGCATAACAGGAAACTTAAGGGATCATCATTGCTGCTTACACAACCAATAAATTTCCTACTTTCTTCTTAGATATTAGTAGATGTCAGGTAAAAGAATTTTTCATCTCTAAAATATTTCCTTGATTGCTATGCAACTTTTGCGGGACACTTTAAAATCATGTATAATGCAACAATCACCTTAATGTTTCAGTTTTTCAAATTTTATCTTACAATTTTGTTTAAAAATCCCGCAGTATCGCGCGGGGTATCACCTAGCTAGATATTGTGTGCCCTTTAGACTATTTTTTTTAAAAACTTGTAACATGATAAGTGAGATAATAGTAGTCATCTCCCATACATAATTCTTGAAGAACAATATCTATGGTACAAACTAAAAAAGGTAAAATAAAATGATTATAATGATGCCCAAGATTCAGATTCCTGCCCCCGAACTATGTTGACATCAACAACACTTAAACTGGGTAAGAACTTATGTAAAGCACACTTTTATGATTCAACGCTCCAAACTGGAAACGCTAGTCTGTCTTTACTCTAGCTAGTCTCTATTTTTCTTTGACAGTGGGACCTATCAAAGTCGTTTTTAAAATGAACCACATCGAAAACCTCCAGTAGAGATAACATGCATTATATATTTGCCCTATAAAATCTAAGCTACGGTAGTTGTTGAGTCGTTCAGATATATGTTGTTCACTACGTCCGAATTCTGATCTAACTTGGCAGTTAAAATAAACAGCAATGTGGCTTCAGAGATCGAGGGGCAAAGCCAGCCCACATATATATCTGCCACAGGTCAACTTTATTAGATAGCGATGATAGCTTCATAGATCAACAGTATATGACAGTGATTTTTTACTGATTTTATATAAAATACACATAGATGCGAGCTGACACCGACAAGGAGGTCTAGCTCCGGCCCCACTCAATAATCCAAAAAACAGGGTGGTTTTTTTTTTAACAGGGTGGTTGTTTGAATAATCAACCTAGTGTGTAATATCCAATATCGCCATCCGCATAAATATTTAAATAAACATTGGCTATAAACTACTCCCATGTGGTGCTGTGGTTACAAGTTACATGGGATTGCTGTGGTATACTCCGTGGCCGGTCATAGAATAGTTATTCTATAGCCACCTCTATTTACTATAGTTTTATGTAGTAATTTACTGTAATTTCAATACATATTTATGGTAATTGGGTTACTATAACACACATGGAGATATTTACCATTATATTATAATAAATTACTTAGTAAGAAGTTAGTTCACCTGGGG
>OAMR01000485.1:551295-570318 GCA_900205405.1 Echinochloa crus-galli | reverse complement strand
TGTCTTAAAAATATTTTTATAAAAGTATACATATATTATTTTTTTAGTAAATATTTTTAAAAAAAATAAGAAGTCAAAATTACGTTTTAGAGATTGTATCGTTGTTCTAAACATCATATAATACCAATATAGAGGGAGTATATTTTTATTATACAGGCACGAGGATCACACCTCCCAACTATCAGGTGCATTGCCGCTATAGGCCCGCTACGGTCTCTGATGGGTGTGGCAGTGCAGAGTATCCGGAATTCCGGATGACCAGCACATGTGATGTCTTATTGGCTTATTGTGACTGCAATAGTGCAGTCTCCCCACTATAGAGCACAGCTGTGTGCTTCCGGTTCCATCTCTGGTTAAAAATGATTAACTGCAAGGACTGTTGACCAACAGTGAATGTACGGTGCAACTATAGATGCTTCATTTTAAGCACCTCCAGCAGTTTCTCAATAGTTGTCTCAATAACTAGTTAATGAGATTTTCCCATACCAATTTTAGGATTATAGAGAGTTACTTTAACACTATTCCAATAAATCTCCTAATAATTCATTCTCTTCTATTTTTCCTTTTTTTCTATTCTATTTTTCTTGGGCCTGATTGGTTTGGAAGTTCGTGAGTTGGGCACTTTGGGCCCAAGCCCTGCTATTATTGGTGAAAAAAAGAAACGAAGGAGAAGAAAGACTAAGGGCCTCGCCACCACCTGCAGTGGCGCCACCAAAACTTGGCCTCTGCTTGGTTGTCACCTAGAACTTGATGTGCCACATGTTTCTAGCATTTTTTCTTCATTACTTTTTGTTGCCTACAGAGGCTAAAATATTAATATATATTCTCTATTCTAAAAAACTTTTTGTCGCAGCTGTGGCACGCTAGCTCTAAGAGCATGGATGGCAGCGCCACGGCCATTTTCAGAGAAAGAAAGTCCTTAGAGGTTTGCCCCATGACGGCTACAAATACTGTATATTCTCAGATCCGAGGACATATGGAGACAGATGAGAGGATGGTGCATGGTTATATTTTGCTTGGAGCAAGACACACACAGGAAGCATGCAAGATAAAAAAAAGCATGCGAGCAGAAATGAATATTGGGAGAAAGGGAGAAGAATTGGCGGACTGCTAGTTCTTTGGAGAAAGGAAGACCGCTGGAGATTCTCTTATGTGGCCAAAAAATGATACCACAGCAATCTAGAGAAAAAAGGAAAGCACACATCTTAATTTCTTTTGTTCAAGCTACTGTGATTATATATTTTCAGCAAAAACACCACAAGACTCGAAGGCATTAAAAGCTTGCTGTGACTTGATGATGAAGGACAAGCTCAATACCACAGATTTACTCACAGGAAGAAGAATATGCAATTTCCATCTCCTTTGAGGCTTTGACCTTGTGCTCTTAATTGGAGGCTTGGAGCGATAAAGGAATATTCAGTCCATATCTTTTTGTGTTGCACTTTTGCAAGATAGCATGCTGGGACTTTCCTAGATTATTGCAGGTATGATCCCATCGTAGTCCTCCAACCATTATGTAGATTTGTCAATATATATAGTTGTTTCTTTGAGTCGATTAATGACTGATAAAGTCAAGTGTGACTGTAAAGTGTTCAGATTTTTTTGGTTGTTGGGGAGAGGCGGTGAATAGCATGCCTGTTTTGTTTGTTCTTGACATGCTAATAATAGCGCAATTATATCACAACAAATTGGTTGGTTGCTATTACATCACAGCAAAGTAGTTAGCATGATTACTTAATTTGCTTTATATTAGTAGGCTTTTATTGGTGTTCTGTTTTAAGAAGTATGAACCTAACTGTATTTTTAACATGACATATATATATGCACCTTTCAAGAGCAAGCCCCTGCATGTGGCCCACCATGGTGGTGGATGATTACGTTTGGAGAGAAAAATCACAAAGGGATTTCTCCGCAGGGGAAAGTAAACGCGGGCGTGCCAGTGTACAGACTACACAAAGTAAAAAAGAAGAAACAAGTATTTATTAATCTTTACAGACTACAAATACAAGTTCCTAGGATTGCGCTCCACGGCCGACTGACGGCGATCTTGACTTGGGCGATGTGGTCTTCTGGTTCTCGGGGCCTCGGAAAGCACCCGGTTAATTACCTCCGCAAGACTAGCTTGCCGGAGCACCTCCGATTAGGCTGCGGTGGTCGTCGCCTTCGGTCTTCGCTTCACATTCTCCATGCATGTGCTGGTGATGGTGGTGTAGGTGTATGTGGGCGTCGGCATCGTCATGGCCTCGTCGGTGTCCATGTGACGGTGTAGCGCAGCTGGGACATCAGATCTGCCCGCCCCGCGTCGTCTGCCTTGTCGGTATCGAACGGCGCGTAGTGGATGTCGATGTAGGGGTAGCAGATGCTCGGTGAAGGCGTGCGGCTTGACCGAAGAGTCGACGTCGTGGCAGCCTGATCGTCGGGGGCTCTGATTATCTCTGGGTTTGATCGTGTACAGCGCGGCCGCGGGAAAATAACTCATCTGCAGGCCCTAGACTTCTGGTGGCGTCCGCCGTCTTGATTGATGCAGTACGTGTGCATCAGCTCCTGGCTTCCTTGATTAGGCAGCGCATGCAAGCTAGGCATGCACGTCTTGTCTGCCTCCTGCACGTACGTGATGCCCGGCGGCCTTCTTGCCTGTGCATGCGCACACTCATTTTTTGAAAAGGGATGTTTTATTAATTTTTAGTTGAATACATCGAGGTGATACATTCACCTGAAAACAAGTTCCCGGCCTCTGTCATTGCAGCACACAGCCCAATACAAAAAGAAACAAAGCCCGAACACATCTAACAGCCAATCCTATGACTAGACTGCCATCCAAACGCCCTGCCAAAAAAAGCCTTGGCCACTTGAACCAAGAAGAGCGACGCCGCTGCAAGAGTGTCCATCAATGATGGCGGTTGAAGGATAGCCCACGAACGGAGCCAATGCGACGTTGTGAATATAACCTGCAAAAATTTGGAGATTTATTATCAAAAACCGCTGCGTTTCGACATCGCCAGACCGCCCAACATAAGGCCGATGCGCCCACAAACACCAGAGGTTTATAATTTGGTGGAACTAGGTTAAGCCATCCATTGAACATATTATTCACACTAATTGGTTTAGGTAAGCCCCAAGCCGCGTAAACCGAAGCCCATACCATACGTATGAATCTGCAATCGAAAAACAAATGTTGTATAGTCTCACTTTCGTGACAGAAACAACATTTTTTACTACCATTCCAATTACGCTTGGCAAGGTTATCTTTAGTAAGTATAACTCCTGTTCTGAGAAACCACATAAAGATTTTGACTTTTAATGGAATTTTTGATTTCCATAACCTAGTATTTGTTCTTGGGATGTTTTGATGGATTAGAGCCAGATAATGTGTTTTAACCGAGAAAACACCTTTCTGATCCAGACTCCATTGAAAATCATCCCTTTTCATCTGTGAGTTCTACGTTTCCCAGTCGTACCACTAGGTTATTCCATATTACCAATTTAGGACCAATCAAATCTCGACGCCAGGATATATCAGGGATCGTTGTGTTGAGCACGCCCGCCACCGTATCCTGTTTTTTGCGAGCTATGTTATACAGTTGTGGATATTGATCACGAAGAGGCCTGTTTCTCAGCCATTTATCTTCCCAGAATCTTATCTGAGACCCATCTTTTATAATGAAGGATCCGAACTTTAAGAATTCGTTTTTTACCTTCATCAGACTAGCCCAGAAGTGAGAATCCCCGCTTTTCCAATGGACCTGAACCAGCGGTTTGGGCCCTAGATATTTATTACGTAAGATCTGTTGCCAGGTACCATCTGAAGTCAACAGACGATACAGCCATTTGTTGAGCAAAGCCGTGTTTTTGAGTTCTAAGTTGTATATTCCTAATTCCCCTTGCTCCTTTGGTAAGCATAGAATATTCCATCGAGCTAATCTGTATTTTTTTACACTCATGCACTGCTGCTTCTCTTCACTAATCCTCACGCACGTACGTGCATGCATATGGTTGCCGGTGAAGACGTGAGCGCGTCGCATGCGTGTCGTTGGCTTGCGGGGACCTTCGGCTGGTGCAGCTCCACGGCCGCCTCACCGCCCTCGGCCACCGTCATCTCGTCATCTTCGGCGCCATCTCCGGCAGCCTCGTCGTAGTTGCGCCGTCTTCACAGGCATTGGTTCCCGATCGTCCGGCGGCCTTGCGCCATAGCCATTGTCAGCCCGTCGTCGACCCCAGATTGGATCACTCCCGGCTCCGGGCTCTCCTCTCATCCGTGCGACGTGTGTGTTCATGAGTGCATGGATGGTGGATGCGATCTGAAAAACAGAAAAGGAGTGAGGGATTAACCTGCGCCATAGACGGTGTAGGGGGGTTCACGGCGCTTGACCCGGCCGGCTCCGACGTCGTCGCCGGCTCCCAAGCGGTGATGGAGGTGAGCGCTAGGCTTGGAGAAGATGGCCGCGGTGGACGTCGCCGGCTTGCCGCAGCAGACGTCGCCGACTTGCTGGGCTGAGGCAGACTTGGGCAGCGGCGGCAGATGCAAACAGCAGGCGCTCTCCCTGACGGCTGCTTGCGTCGATGGAAAAAGAAGACCCCCAGTGCGTGGGGGTCCGTGGCCTTTTATAGGCAGCAGCTGGCTAGGGTACATGGTTCCCAGGAGTCCCTCGAGCACCGCCGAAGTTTGTTGCATGAGGAGATATTCCCGGCTCATCTGCTTCCTAATCAAGTTGGGCTGTGCTCATCTTAACCGGCTCAAGCTCCCGTACGTACGCGTACGAGATCAGCACTCGGTGGTTATCCACGCCGAGTCTCGTGGAGTCTCAGGTCTCCAGAACTTTCCACTGACTGTCCTGTGGGTCCGGCCTCGTGTGGGCCTCGCGTATGTGCAGAGGAGTCCTGCCTAATGGCCCGTCCGAGATGCTAATGGCCACGCATGCCCCTGTTGGGAACACATGCACGCAGCATGCGCGGACATATAGCTTTTGATTTGTACGTGCATGTGACCTCTTGATACTGCTAGCTTCTCTCTTCGTGTTCTGATTCACCCATGACGAGCAATGAACAATCAGGATGGGAATGGGCCGGGTCAACCCATTGTATAGTTGGCCGGGCCCATAAAAACAAGGTCAATGGATCATACGGTCGATCTCAAACAAAAATCGGGGCAATAGAGCCGGATCCTACCGACCCAATAAGTATGATAGGGCCGACCCAAAAGTCTCACACAATTTACATCCATATATGCAGTTTCGCACATAAAAATTAATTTTGCATCTCTATCTCTGGGTGCATACAAGATGTTGGTTGAATAATTTTTTTTCATGTTGATGCCCAGCAGTACATGTACAATATTTTTTTCCTTGTTTGCACGTAATTACCGGTAGTATTATAGCAACACAATTATTTTTCTTTTTAAAAATTAGCAATTGTCAAGTAGCAACATGGCCAAAACTTATCCGATTGTTTGCGTAAGCATAGCCTAAAAGGTGAACAAGGCCGACCCACATTACCCATTGGGCCGTCGAGGCCGTAGCTAAAGGCTAAATTGGGTCGGCCCATGGCCCTCTAAAATTGACCTTGAGGCCATGAGGGCCGGGTCCAAGGCCAGGGCCGGGCTGGCCCATTCCCATCCTGAATGAACAATTAGTCAGCCTGGTCACCGGGCCAAACCACATGAGTTCTTTAATTCACGTATTCGGCATGTATACGAATTTTATACGTGGCCGGCACGAATACATATACGAGGTGTATAGAGTTTGTTCTCTTTTCATCACGCCATCCTAGTAGCATCATGAGCTCGTAACGTATACGTACACAGAGAGAGTCCGTGGGCTTGCTGGCTTCTCCTTCTTGATTCAGAGATAACGTATGCCGGCCTTCATGCACATATGTGATACGCATGCAGTTGGGCCAGCTAATCTCCGTTTCTTTTCTTCTCTATAACTGCCCATGAGCCCAATCCACAGGAGGCTTAATCTGTATAGATTTAACTTGGAACAAAAACACATCAAACTGATTATGCTGTCTTTCTTCTTTTGTCAACAGATATAGTCACTACTACAGAAATTAATATCACAAATGGCCAAAACCGTTTGTGATGTGGGCGTTTGTGATGAGGGGGCATCACAAACGGTTCGTAACAAGAACCGTTTGTGATGGCATCACAAAGGGTTCGTGTTACGAACCGTTTGTGATGGCATCACAAAGGGTTCGTGTTACGAACCGTTTGTGATGTGAATCATCACAAACAGTTTTTCTTACAATACAAACCGTGTGTGATGTGGGCATCACAAAGGGTTCATAACACGAACCGTTTGTGATGCCCACATCACAAAGAGTTTGTAGCAAAACCCTTTGTGATGATGTGTATGGTACACGTTAAAACCACATTTTAAAGTAGTAAATCAATTCAAATCAAAAAGTGTTGAACTACAAACTTGTATGCCTCATCAATATATAGAACTTTTATTTTGGCCATTTCTTCATTCGATAAATTTATATAAATATTGTTCATAAAACCCATCTCTCTTCTCATAGAGTTTCCTAAAACTACAAGAAAGACCTATAAGATTTGTGAACAATGTTACCCTCACTACATCGTATGGAAAAACAGTCAATATCAAAGTTGTAGATCTTCAGAAGTTATGAAACTTTGTAGTTGACAACTTTTAAATTTGAAATTGTTTTACTAATGAAAAGTAAGTTTGTATTCAAAATTTGAAATTTGAGTTTTTTCAAACGACCTCGGATGGCGAAACAGTCAAAATGAAAGTTGTAGATTTCAACATGTCATGAAACTTTGTAGTTGACAACTTTGTCATTTGAAGTTATCTAATTAGCTAGATCTAAGTTTGAATGTTCTCAAATTTTAAATTCGAATTTTGTAAACGGCCTCGGATGAAAAAATGGTCAACATAAAAGTTGTAGATGTTCAGAAGTTATGAAACTTTGTAGTTCAACACTTTTTGATTTGAAGTCGTTTAGGGCCTCAAACAAATAATTTAAACTCGGTTTGGTATAATATGATAGGAATCAGAACGGCATATAGTCATAGGTGATGGAGCGGTGCAGTGTTAGAAGAGGCTACGCGTGAGGAAGAGGTCGCCGGTTTGAATCCCACCGGCCGTGTATCACGCGATCTATGCGCGAAAAAATGGCGGGGGTTTGGAACCGTTTGTGATGAAGGTTTGTGGAGTAGTGTGAGTTGTCCCTTAAAAAAGACAAGATTATGACTTCCAGCCAACGCTACATTAGTTTATGCAAAATATCAACAACAGTGATGTCGCCCAAGTTGGTAAAACCTGTATCTAGATATGGTTTTGGGAAACCATGGGCTGTTAAGCAATCCATGGAGCTAAAGCTAGATAGATGTACTATTTCCAACCATACTATATAGGGTGTCACTGCACATGACATAAACTCTAGCATATAATTGAAAGAAATGTAGGGGGCCTTCAGTTAAAGATATCATATTATACTAGGATAAGGACCAGATAGAAATTGGAGTTCCTTCATGGGAACCACATACATCGCTTTATATCAGTGGGATCACCTTCTAGGATATGCACATTTAACTTTTGTGTTGAAAGAGATTTAGTTTTACTTTTTTTGTTGTTATGTCTAAATTTGTTTTTCTATTGCCAGCACTTGTAACTTGCAGAGTTGCAGGTCTGTTCTATAATATTGTTCACATTATTATTAGTTATATATCAAGATTTCTGGGGTCCTATTTAATTTTCGTAGGCATCGATCTTAGTACTTTATCTAGGTAACATGTTTTTATGTGTGCCCATATATCTAGAAATACTTCCTCCTTTTTTTTGGGACTGGAATACTTCCTCCTTAAGCAAAAAAATAGTACACTGTTCTAAATCACATATTGTTTTGACTTTCCTAGATGTATAGCTTTTGCTATGCACTTAAATATATGTTATGTATGGAAATATAGTAAAAGTTATGTATCTAGAAAAGTTAAAACAACCTATAATTTAAAATAGATAAAGTAGATGCTATTTAGTATGCACGGGGTATTATGAAATAGAAGTACTAGAGATACCTGATGTACGTTTACGAAGCAGAGGAATTACAAAAAACTGAGCATGAGAGCTCACTAACAAATAGACTAGGCTGGTCCCATCTCAATTAAAGACACAAGAGACTTTCATTCCTTTGTTTCATTTACAATGTACGGAGTATGTACTTCTTGTAGGGCTCAAAATATAACTTCCTCTGTTTGAAATTTTAGTTCATTTTTTTAGGTACATAGTTTTTGCTATATATTTAAACATAAACGTATATTTATGTGCATAAAAAAGCTATGTATCTAGAAAAATCAAAATAAACTATAATTCAGGACGGCTTAGCAATGTGCGTAGTCAAACTTTATTACCATATGGTACCTATGTTTTCTCATAATAGTATAATAATTCTGGATATATGAAGTTATTAGACATTACAGTTTTATTTGTTTTAGAAGTCATCTTCACACATATACTCATTGCATATTGCATTCATGTCTATTTAGTGCGCCATTCTAGTTGGCAGAAAGCTATTTTGCAAAAGGTATCACGAGGTGAAAAAAATTCTTCCATCATTGAAGGTAACAGGTACCTCCTACTCTTTGTTTCAAATCATAGTTCGATTGACTTTTTTGACTCTATGTTTGACCGCTCGTTTTATTCAAAATTTTGTGTAAATTATGAATTATCATATTTTTTATGGTGGCTTGCTTTATCAATAAAAAGTCTTCAAAAATACCTTTTTGACTATATTTCCAAAAAAAATTCGAATAAGACGAGCGGTCAAACTTGTGGTAGAAAATGTCAAACAATCTATATTTTGGAACAGAGGTAGTATATCACAAAGAGGTCTCAGAAATTTGAGTTAATTGTTTTGCAGGTTCCTGCTTGAAAACTAAATAATATAATATATACATACTCCCTCCATATTGGTAAAGATTGACGTTGTCCTCCCCTCGACCTAGCTATTTGTGATCCATCCATCAATCTCTCTCTCTCTCTCTCTCTCTCTCTCTCTCTCTCTCTCTATTTTATTCTTCCTTTTCATCAGTGCGGCGCCATGATTCTATTCGCTAGCTAGCTTTTGTTTGTTGTTCTTTCATATCTCCCCTGCCTTCCTCCTTCGAGGCTTTCATCTGAAAGACTCAGATCCATCTCTGTCCTTGTAAACTTCTAGCATATATTTGTGCTTGAAGCATGACAATTTGAGACGGAAAGGGCCATCATAATCTCGTAGTCCAGCCAGTAAGTAGGATCTACTATCACCCGTTCATTTCCTTACATGGAACCCCATAACATGTATTGTATAGCAAAGTAGTTATTATTCCTCTAGTTTTCTGATTTGGCTTCCTGTTTTGTGGTTTGTCTTTATTCCCTCGATCTTTTACAGTTTTACCCAATCAATGATAGTGTGCAATCTCGATCAGTGTTCACTGTTCAACACTCAACAGATCTGGGGAAAAAGCAAGTGTTGCTTCTTCTCCTTTTAAATTTTTTCTGTGTATCATATATATCGTTTTTGATAAGTTCATTAGCAATTGCCACATATATAAATGGCTGCTTCTGTTGCTTGCATGCAGGGCAGAGCCGGGAGAATGGATCCCCATGGTTCTGTTATTGACTTTGATTGGGTGGGAGTAGGTTTCATCAACAACTATGCTATGTTCTTGGGTTACATGTTAATGGGCGTGAGGGGATTAGGCCTGTTGGTTCTCATGTGGTCCACCATTATTTTCCTTGGTAGCTTCATCTCCTTAATGCAGAAGGACTTCTGGTCTCTTGTGGTAATCATGCTCATTCAAACAGCCGGGTTAGTATCTCAACCATTTGATTTTTGATTCATGCATTCTATTCCTATTCACCTAACAAGCAAGGAGGCCCAGCCCGTATTGCGATTTTTGTCATATATGAAAAGCAAGAGGTCAATACATGAACAAGGTCATAAACCAGAAAGAGGATGATCTTAGGAAATATATTACGAGAAACTACTCAAACCATTTTTAAAATGAAGTATATATAATTTACTATATTAGTCCTTTTTGTGAAGTAACTCGATCATGTACACGTCTCCTTCTGATGCAACTTCCAACAATACGACAGGGCACTCGATTTACTACTGAAGGAAAAGTTAGGAGAAGTTGTGAATTCAGTTCGGGAATTGTTGGTTGCTTTAGTTACCACGGCTGTCAGACCAATGATGACCTTAGGGGATGTATCAATTAGACGCTCGATACTAGAAATGGTGCTATTATTTGGTTTATGGCTAGTTCAACTACTTGTGTTTTACATTATATCTCGCCCACTGGCTTTTCTCTGTGTGTACGGGCTGTATATCTCTGCCGGGATATCACTATGGCGTCTAGAAGAGCATGACTTTGGCAATGCCGACATCGGCGCAAACCTGAATTCTGCGTTGCAGATCTTGTACTCCTTAGGCGTGGCACAAGGATTGCTCTACGGTTACAGAGCCATCTATGCTGCTGGGGCAAGAATCAAGCTAGCAGAAGATGTTGCAGACTTCTTTTCTCTGGATTTGGACATTGTCTCAAACTACCTATTTGAAACCATAAAGGGATGCAGTAAGGACCCATCGTTCGCCAGAGGAAGGAACCTTGCCACATATGCTGTTGACATGATGTTGGATTATAAATCAAGTGATAGGTACCTTTCCGGGGTAAGGATCCTGAGCACCCTGATACAAAAACAGACGCCGGTCGGTACAAAGTTGGGGAGGCTGAGTCAGATAAAACAGTTGCTTACTGGATCGACATACTTTAACCACATTGTCCAAAATTTGATGTGGACTTTGGGTCCTAGAAGCCCATATAGCATGGAGATCAGAGAGCAGGCCGCGATCATAGTTTCACACGTTGCTTGCGACATCCGTTTGGAGCAGTTTCCAGGAGGGATTCAGTGCATATCTTGCCTTCTTGACACACCTGAGGAACATCGTTGGCGACCAGAGGGATATCAACGAACCCGGCTACCAAACATGTATGGGCGAGACTGGGTGCTGGAGAAGTATGAGCGAGACTGGCTGTTGGAGAAATACAATCTGAACTTGCAACGGTTTCTTGATGAAACTGCAGGACCTGTCAGTATGACACAGGACAGTGATAGTAACAGTAACCAGCTGCAACTGCAAGGCCTGCGTATCCTTCGGAAGCTTACTGTCAATGATGGAAACTGCAGAGTCATAAGCAACACTGAAGGTCTTGTATCCAGGGCAATGGCGCCACTGGTTTCGTATAGGCAACACCATGACAACCATGTCGAATGGTCTATCATGGCAGAGGAAGCCCTGGAACTCATGAGCCGGCTCATGGCTGCTCCGGGGAAGACTGGAACGAAGCTGCGCCGCGAAATAACAAGCAGTGGCAAAGCAAATAGCACACTGGAAAGCATTATGGGGTGCGACGATTGCAAAGCAAAGGTGCAGAGACTAGCCGTAGAGACTGTCCTGGATCTGTCTGTGGATACATCTTCCATTATGGCCAGTGAAACTAGCAGTACAATATTCATCACCACACTATTGGAATTGTTTCTTTCAAATAATATAAGAGGCGATCCCCCGCAGCGAGTCGGAAGTAGAAGAACTCCATTAGACCTTATGCAGAGAAACTGGGCTGAAAGATGTTCATCTTCCTCCATTCACTGGATGAAGAAGCAGAGCCACATCAGAAACTTGGCAGGTGAAAAGTTGGCGTTGCTATCACAGCATAGTGAAGAAAATGCTACAATTATCTTGCAAACAGGTCGTGATGTTGTTGGGGATCTCGTGAAAACAATTTTAGATGCCAAAATCAACAATATACACAAAACTAGTGCAGTAAGAATACTGGAGCATCTGTGTAGTAGTTACACCATGGATGATGAACATCTTCTCGGACTGAAGGTAGCGATGGTCAACATCATGCCTAAGGTTGAAATGTTTTTTCCTTCTTGTTCAATCGTCATATAATAACCTACCTTATGTGAGGTTTGAATCCTAATTACCCATGTCGGACTGAAACACCTCTGCTGTTGCAGGTTCTCAGGGAATTACTACGTGGTTATGAGTCGATAGGAGCTGATGACCTAGAGATAGAATGTGCTTCACATGACAATGGCCAGGCAGACCAGCAGAGCTGTGAGCAACACGAGAGCAATGAACTGAAGGAAGCATTGATATCCTTATGTGAGACAATATTTGACAGATGGGTCAATACGGATCAAAACTTAGCTTGCCTGCTCAACGGGATCGCCGCTGATGAGATGTGTGTCAAACAGGGGACTTTTTCTTCACTCATCAAAGAAGATCGAAATCTTTTGGACAAGAAGAAGGCGAAAAAATCGGGGACTGAACCTGTTAGCTCTTCAACTGAATCCTGGCTGGTTGAACTAAGCTGAGTCAGTTAATTATGCAATAGCGGTGTGACTCGTTTTGGGTGGTACTCAAGATACTCTTTGTATTTTATTGGTGTGAACAATGGAATACAACTAGATTATACCCTGTCACTCTGTACCTCTAAAACGTTAAACCGAACTCCTGCTGCCCCAGTATGCGTGAGACCACCGTGAACCGCTCACTTGGATGTTCATGCAGCATATGGTACATTTTGGTTATTCTGTCCTTCAAAAACAATTAAGACATAATAAGGTTGCCCTTTGTCAAAGCGTGAAAGACTGAAAGGTCTGCCGGTGCATTTGTCAGCACCAAATGTTTCTGCTATATGTTTATATATATATTCCTTTTACAGTTCAAGTTTACACGAAGTATTAGCTCACCAAGTAATTGCATTGCTACATTCAGCAAATTTGCGTTTTCACTTCATTAAGACTCTTACTAAATTAACCTTAGACATATGTTATTAACAATCATATTCTCCCACCGTGCCTCTATATCTCGAGGGATCATAAAGATGCTTTTTAAGCTCCAAGCGGAGATGAGTGTAGGTGCCATCATTGTAATACCTTTTGGCAATGGAGATAGTGGAGATGACTGTAAAGGCATTTGGGAGACTGCAGCGCAGGGCAAGGAACGAAGAATCATGTCAGAACTCAGAAGGCAGACACACGTACAGATGGCAGAGAGGGGTGATATGGCAAAACATGCTATATATATGAGGCTAAGTTAAAAGTTGTGATGATCCATTGATTCCTTGCCTCCTCAATGTGTAAATTAGGCTAGCTAGAGGGGATGAGAGGTAGGAGGGTTATTACTCTTTGTCTCAAATTTCTACATGAGTGGAAGGATGAAGGTGGCTTCTTAGCCTTGTATAGATAATGTCCTCGTGATTCAATCGAAGTGGTTTCTCAAATCCTTTGTGTTCTTTGTTTTTATTTTTTAGGATTTTTTGAGTTATTTTTGGGATTTTTTTGTCCTTCGGGATTCGATTAAATCCGTAATTTTGTGTGTGTGTGTGTGCGCGTGTGGGGGAGGGGAGGGGGGGTGGGGGGGTTGCTAGGACCCTTTGATGTGTTTCCCCCAAGATTTATTCACTAATTTGGCTTGAATTTGAAGATTTACTACAATTGCTGTTGTTGTGGTGTTCTTCGATTCGTCTCAAAATTCATCATGGTTATTCAAGCTTTTTTAAATCTACTTTTAGATCTATTAATCTTTGGAATTGTGATGTTGTCTCTCAGGTGTCGAGGGTGGTCGGCAGCATGCTTACATCGGGACGGTAGGGGATTCAGACCACGACAACTATACATCACCCGTGTGACAAAATACCATTTGTCATCTACGCGCGGGAAGCCTTATTTCTAAGGTTTCACAGGTCGAATTTGTTTGGGCCGGCGTTTACCTGCAGCCCAACAACAATGGAAGCCAGCCCACCATTCTTTTTTCTAGGTAGATAGAAGCAGGCCACCGTAGTTTCTTTTTTCTTTTATGGTTTTGCTTTCTTACCTTTTTTTTTAATTTTATTTTGCACTTCTATTTCTTTCCTTCCTCTTTTAGCTTTTATCTTTTAACATTTTGAATAACTATCTTATTTTCTTCTCTTTTCTTCTTACCTTTCTTTTTCTTTCTCCTTCATTTTATTTTCTTCTCATATTTTATTTTTATTTTTGGTAATAATATTTTTCTATTTTCTATTTGTTTTTTATTTTTATTTTTATTTTATTAATGTGGTGACTTTGTTCCTCAGTGTAAATAGTTTGTTCCCTTCATAAGAATAATTTGTTTGCTATGTTCTTTATTTGTTTCCTATACATGATTATTTGTTTGCGTGTAGTGCCATCTTTGTTGCATATATACACTAGTTTGTTTATTATGTTAAATTATTTATTCATTTTGTATACTAAGTCGTTCGTGTATACAGATAAGTTATTCATGACATAGATGAATTTGTTCTCAATGTAAACATTTTGTTTGTTTATGGAGCCATTTTTTCTCTTTGTAGATTAATTTGTTCTCGTAGTTAGATTATTTGTTTGTTTCATAAATTAAAACTACAACGTGTTGACTCATTTGTTTGTGAGTGTCTTGTCTTATGCCTAGTATAACATTTATTTTTTACAAAGATCGCATCATTTATTGGACCCAAATAACTTAATATATTTAAATGTGTGTTGTGTTAGCGTAATGGTAGCTGAGCTTAGCTTCTCAATCAAACAACAGCCGCATGCTCATATCCTCCTTGATTCATCATTTTGTCATTTTATTTTGTTTTTCCAGGACGCTGTTTAGCAAGCCGCTGCGCAGCCTGTCTTGCCATCTAAGCTGGGCTTGGTATGTTTATATGGGCCGCTCCGCGCTTTGGTCTAAGCCGGGCTTATTGCCTACGATACTCCAGGCCGAGCAGGCCGCTCACCGTTTCAGCCCACGTTATATCACCAGCCCACGTTATCTCACCTTTTGTCGATATCTAGTGGCCCGAGCGCTGTGGGCCGCGCGAGCAGACGCAGTCCGGCGGCCAGCTGCAGGCTACGCACACGGCCCACGAGGGCGCTGCGCTAGGCGCCAGCCCAGCAAGCACAGGCCGGCGCCAGCAGCCTGGCTGCAGCTGCGGCAGGCCAGAAGGCCTCTGCTACGGGCAGAGCAGGCCGCAGTGCGTGGCCCACGCGGTTAGAAGGCCACCAACGGCGATCCTATATACCTTGCGGAAGTTTTTTTACCAAGCTAACTTCCACTGTTTGAGATCCGTGCGCTTATGTTTGAACGGAGGAAAAGACACGTGAGCCGAAGAGAGATGGTGCAGTGCCAGCATGCAAGACTCGGCGGACACGCGTTGTGACGGGAGTGGGAGACGGAAGAAAAATGAACCAGGTACAAACTTCAATCGCTCTTTTCTTTTAAACTATGCATCCGATTTAAGATCCGTTTTAACCGTGATATTTGTTGGAATTAATGTAACCAAATGAGATCCAATATGTTATTATAAATTTTATTTTTTTATATTTCAACATTTTAATATAGTAATTCAACATTTTTGATTTATCAGTTCAACCCTTGTAATACACTGTTTCAACATTTACGTAAAATGTTGAATTGACTTTTTCTAAATGTTGAATCCATTTAATAAAAATGTTGAATATGATATCACTAGGATTATGAGAATTATAATAAAAAATTAAAAAATATAAGAAGCATAAAAATAAATCATGCTCAGTGATTCATTCACCTTCTCTACTTACGACGGGGCCGTAAAAAGCAGCCTAATTGATAGTTTCCTACTATGCACTATCGCATCGTTGATGTGTGTTGTACTGCTATCGTTCGTGGTTGATGGACCGTGGGCTACTGGAATGATGGGCTGTGATGGGCCGTGCACTAGATGACTTATCTAGCTTGCGGAAGTTAGATAGGAGCCCCCGGCCACCAACGTGCGCACGCAGGCACCGGGAATTCTATACGGCATCCGGAAATATTTTCGGTGAAGTTGGCTTCCATGAGCCGTCCCTTCTTCTTCTTCTCCACCATCCGATCTTCTTCTTCTACTCTTCTTCCTCCTCGGACGTAGTGCGCGATAGCTGTGCGTGGGTGATAGCTGACTAAAGCAGTACGACGTCAGCGGTGACAGACGGGAATCTAACCCGAGTTCCAAAATTTAAATACGATTTTCTCCTAGACCGTTAACCCTTTTTCGAATGTGTTTGAACTATCATGCTATTTGTAATTAATGCGACAGAATAAGACCAATATGAGTATATGTTTACTTTCAATATTTTATTTCAACATTTTGAATAACTATCTTAACATATTAAACTTACTGCTTCAACATTTTCACACAAATTGTTTGATCTAGTTTATCCGAATTGTTGAACTAAGTTTGAGAAAAATGTTTAACCTAGTATATGAAAATGTCGATTGTATTAGTTTAACGCTTTGAGCATGTTACTTTAACTTTTATGTGAAAAATGTTAAAATGGTATAATCGAAATGTTGAACTCTAATTTTTGAAATGTCGATTGTAACATCGTACCTTCTATAACTGCGTACGGAGTACTTAGTAGTGATAATTAAAAAATAAAGAAAAAAGGCACAAGATACTTTCCACCACCTGCACGGATTTAACGGAGCAAAACACAAAAAAATTCTGATGACCGCACGCCTCTATTTTTCTCCTCACACACGCACTGTTTGGTGGGTTTTATTGGGCCCTAAGCTAACTCGCTTAACCAGTGGACGGAAGCTATATAGGAGCCCCAGCATGCACCACAGAGGGAGCAGCTCGGTATGCTACTTCTCTGAGTGATTGATGGCAGAAACTTTTCATTTGTTTATTTACTAGGTGTCGTGCCAATATGTTGATATGGACTGCAAAAATATTGATAATGCAATAAGTAAAACATGAAAAGGACAATAATAATAAGATATCAAGCATAAACATAACGCAAGCAAATAGTTAGATAGCTAAATGCCTATGCTTGCTATATATCAAGAGATACGATTAATACTACATATCTCTTTGTATTTAGATAGCCAAATGGCCGTCTCACGCTATATGCAATAAATTTTGTTATTAAAAACCAAAGTTTTGTGTGACGGCACTGAATTCAAAATTTTAAAATCTTTAAATAAGCTTTATAGTTCAATTGTTAAATACCTATGCTACAGGCGGCAAAATTTTCATAACAACATTTTTTAACTAATAATATTTAAAAAAACATCTGAATAATATACATGGATTAGGGAGGAAAACGAGGCTCACGTGACCTTCAATGCCAACTCTCCTAGGCTACGGTCCCATTGCCCAATAAAGTTTTCCGAAGAGCCCTACCCTAAATAGGAAGCAAACAAAAGGATAAACCAGATATATAACATTAAGGCATACTCGCCGCTAGGGCTGGACAAAATGCTCAAAGCTCGTTAGCTCGTTCGGATTGCAGCCGGCTCGGCTTGACTCGGCTCGGCTCGGTGCCTATTCCTAACGAGCCGAGCAAAAGTTTTGGCTCGTTAGTATAACGAGCGAGTTCGAGCCGGCTAGCCAAATGAGCTGGAAGGTTTAATAGACTAATGGGTAAATTATTAATTAATAATAATATATAATAATTAATAATAATATATGCATAGTCTTAGATGATTTTATGGTTATATTATATTATTATAGTATGATAGAGTAGATTTTAGAGGTATTAAGATTATATAAATACTATAATTTTTTATATTATATGTATTATTATGGTAATTTTAATTTTAACTCTAGCTCGCGAGCTTAACGAGCCAGATCGCGAGCTTAATGAGTCGAGCCGAGCCAGAAATTTTGCTCGTTTTCTTAACGAGCCGAGCCGAGCTGGCTCGACATCCACCCCTACTCGTCGCATCATGGTTTTTTGTGTTCCTTGTCCATCAAGGGACAATACAAAGAAGACAAGCTAACGTTGTTCTTCGTCGAGCCATGGCCTAGAAGCCCAAGGTCCAGCCTAGATAACACAAAGATGGAAACATGAGCAAAATTCTCCTTTTCTTAGTAATAGAGATTAAATCCTGTTGATGCCTGCAATCAAGGCAAATAATGTAATAAGCCTTTCATGGAAGGATTTGTGGCCTCAAGTTCAATGTATTATTGCCACTACTTAGGGTAGTTGTCACTTGTCAGCTCCACACTAATGGAGTGCGATCGCTCTTTAGTTGCACCGGATCCATTTATGATATTTTGTGATTAGGACAGCTACTCTCACATATAGAAATAAAAAACAAATTTAACACACACGTAGACAGCAACAAATACCATGCTTGATGGCACAGATAGAAGATGCGCCGTTCTCATGGCACAGTCTGCGAAGATGCATGTGCTTCCATGGACATAGTGTGACATAATACAAGCAGTGTGATTTCGGTAAACAGTGATGTGCTCTGAGCTTCTTCCCACAAAGATGAGAATTTTAACTGCGAATCAACTGAGATTCTTCTCATCATTCCCCAAAGAGACAAGTCAGGCAGTGTGCTGATGAATATTATGCTGCTGCTTTCTCTTGCCGTAATCGAAGATGTATCCACAGACAGATCTAACGAGGACTTCTCTGCAGCCTGTCCCTGGAGGTGTTGGTTTACATTTGTCACATTTGAGTATGACTTCCAAGGTCCTAGTTATTGCTTCAATGTTGCCCGAGATTATTTCCTGTTGCAGCTTCGTCGTTCCAGTCTCAGAGGACGTACTAGCCATGAGCGCAGCTCATGAGCTCCGGTGACTGTTCAGCCATGCTGCACCATGAGCGCGAGACACCAGCACAGGAACAGGATTTTGCATTAATTTCACCCATGCGTGAGGACGTGTGTACATGCATCATTTATTCCTTCCTTTTTTCACGGCTTGCTAACAAAAAGGAAGGAAATTTCTATTACCAGACTACTATAGGTGCTTCTTATCACTACCACAGAAAAGCTTTGTAGCGACGATTGGAAACATGTTTCTAGCAACGGGCTATCCACCCGCGCTCACTTCTAGCAAAAGATTGATTTGTAGGCACGGATAACCGCATCACCCACGGCTAGAAATCGTTTTAAAAAAACAAAAAAAAAGCTCGCCGCCTTGCCGCGCGCGGCCGCCGCCGATGCGACGCCCTGCCGCTCCCGCGCCGACCTGCCGCGGGC
>OAMR01000485.1:514660-546400 GCA_900205405.1 Echinochloa crus-galli | reverse complement strand
CACCGCCCGCTCGCCGCACGGCCGCCGCGCCAGCGCCGCCGGGGGCCACTAGCGGACCAGACTCGCCGCGTTCCTGGTCGGGGGCCAGCGTCAACAGCAGCCACAGCAGGGTCAGCCCCAGGAGCAGGTTCGTCGCGAGGTCTCCGTAGTGGGCACCGCCGTCGAAGAACACCATCTCGGCCCCCTCGCCGAGCGCGCCCGACGCGTTGGCGCACGCGAGGACGACGAGCCAGGGAGAGGCGCTGCCGGATGAGCGCCGGATCTGCGGTAGGGAGCGGTGTGGGAGGAGAGAGCCAGTAGTGGTGTCGGCTGGAGAATGGAGGAGATGCTCACGGCGGCGGCGTTGGACGGCGGCGGCATGACGTGCCGTGCCGGTGGATTATCTGCGGAGTCTGGTTGATTGGCGGCGGAGGGGATTGGAACTTGGAAGCGCGCAGGGGCTGGCCGGGGCCTCGCCTCGCCATCGCCGCCCGTCGGTGGAGACTGGAGAGAGAGAGAAAGGGGAGGGAGAGGGTAAGGTGGAGAGTGAGGAGGAGAGCGGATAAGGAGAAGGGGAGAGATATTTAATGTGAGGCACCGGTGATTTCTAAGCATGGGTGATTTTGTGGCCCGTTCCTGGTCACCGCGTGGCCCGTGGCTGGAAATGGTCGTCATTTTCAGGTGCGGGTCACCGCATGACGCGTTTCTACAAATAAATTTCTAAGTACGGGTGCAGTGCTACAGTATGCGCTCTGTATTAGTAAGCGCGGGCGGCGTTTTCTTCCGCCCCTAAAAAAACTAAGGGCCGCTCCTAAAAACATTTTATGTGGTAGTGTACTTTTTTACAAAAAGAGAATGTTTTATTAAATTTTAAGGCAAAAGACTTGTTTACCACTTGCATCAACCCACATCCCGGAAAGTAGACTTCTGTAGGATAGCCCAGGTATAAAACCAATATGTAACCGAGTAAATAACTTACAAATGAGAACATATAGATTTTTTTTCTCAAACACTAAGATACAACCAAATAGACCACGTGGCTGCTCCACCTAGCAACACAAGGGGTTTCAAATATGTACTAATTCTCCGAAGCCATGTAACAAACATATCTGGCATATAGGAGGTTGACAAAGACTCGACACAACCTGTATGATAGCCCGCACAGAACGCGCAAAGTGACAATCAAAAAAACAAATGTTTAATGGTCTCGTCATCGTGAGAAAAGAAACATTGTTTACTCGTTTGCTAATTGCGTTTCGCAAGATTATCTTTTATCAAAATGACACCCTTGCCAAGGTACCAGCGAAAGATTTTTATTTTCAGTGGTACTTTTAATTTCCATATTTCCCTAGGAAGCATATTAACATCTAACCGGTACGAATGTTATGGATATTGTATAACTTATTTTTCTCATTAAGCGTCTGAAACAAGAATCGTACAACAATCTATGTGGATACAATGTTTGCAAGTTCATTCATAATTTCGTAGCTGACAAGGTGCTGAGCAGTTCCGATATCCAGGGTGCGTAAAAATCATTCACAGTTTATTATTTCCCACATACTGATTTAAATACTCACTTCTTTCCAATGACAGATGACGATGATGAAAGATGATGAACTATTCATGAAGATAGGATCGCAGCCATTCAAGAAGTGCTTATGAGTTTCATCATGGATGAGACCGTGGATCCAAAAGAACAGTACCACTTGGATGGACGGTCCATCCATATATATAACTGCCAACAAGGATTAAGAACAATTTAGTAGAAAAATGTTGGCTGTTTTCAAACTTTTGTAATTATTATATCGCAAGTTATATGTCTATGTTATTTGGTTTTTACTATGTACACTTAGTTAATACATGTAATATATAATAAGTTTTATGAAGACTTCGCGTTGTCGTAGGCCATTTACCGCGGGTGGCACACGGCAAAGTCTTTGCCATGCGCAATATGGGCTTTATCGTGTGCCTGCGGCACACGGAAAATGGCCGGTATCCAGTAGTGTAGTACATACTTGCGGAACGTAAAAGAATACGCATAGCAGCACAACATAAAATAAAATAATATTAAATAGAAACGAATTATATATAGTAGAAGGAGAAGTTACCTTACTAATTTTGGTTGGTGTTATCAACTCGTATTAAAGGTTTATAGTAATACCGGGCAATTGACCTCTTAATCTCTGGCCATAAATTAAAACTTCCAGGCAGGGGGGAAAGTCAGGCGTTTTTAATTCCAACTAGCATACATTCCTACATATTTTACCACTTTAGTTAGATGTACAATCCATATTGCAAATTAAACATAATAATCATTAAACAATTATTTTATTAAATAGGAATATAGAAAACTAAGTGAATTACAAATTAATACACAGAGTGTTAATAATAAAATTATCTAGCCCGTGCAAATGCACGGGTTGATAGGCAAAATATGGGACTTGGTTTGATTCTTATTGAGAATGACTCATTATAGAAGAAAGGTAAGCATCTGTAGAGCGAAGTAAAAGTATGATACTCCCTTTAACCCAAATCATTTTTAGTCAAAAATTTGGTCCTAAAAGAAATCAATTAGTAGGCTCCTCCTTCACTATCCCTCCTCAAATATACTCCCTCCATATTGCTAAACAATAACGTTCAGGACAATGACACGGTCTCCAAACGTAACTTTTACTTCTTATTTTTACAAAAATATTTATTAAAAAATAATATATGTATATTTTTATAAAAGTATTTTTTAAAACAAATCTATTCATATGGTTTTCACATTTCCAAACTTAATGACTTAAAGTTATTCATGATTTATATTCCCAATGTTTGACTAAAAACTTGTCCAAAACGTCGTTCTTTACCAATATAGAGGGAGTACTCCGTCAGTTACACCCACCAACCTGTGATTATACTTTAATTATGTTCATAGATCTGTGAACAATGAATTAAACTGTCCCCCGCCAGCGGAACATCAAGTGCATTTTTTTTAACTGATGCGTGTCATCAGTTTTGTTTACATGACAACTTGTTGATTTAAAATGAGACTTCATTTTGGGAGTAGCCTAATCTACGGGCGTGTCAATCATGTACGTATTAAGCTGTTGTAGGATCATTCGTACATCCATTGATCCACACTAAGGAAACCTAGCATTTTATTATACACTTAACTATTTGCTAAAGGTTTGATTCTCCACGAGGGTCCCACGTTCAAAGGAATTGGTTCACGTGGCTGGTGCACTTATCGTGACTTCTCAGCCGCCTTTTGCCTTATTAGGACACGCTTGCATCATTGCATCACCCGGACATAGATTAATTACTCTCTTCGAGCTTCCTTTTCGATTTTAATTTAGCTGTCTCCTCCTCGCTGAGCAAGTAAAGGTAGATGCCAAGGTTTCAAATGTTGGCAAGGCATCGTTTGTGATCAGTTCGTTTCTTCCCTGCCAGTCTACACCATGCATCTTTCCTTCCACGTACGCCCTCTCTTCAGCTAGAGCTGAGGATCTTATCTAGCTTGCTGCACATCAGTGAACAGGGCACAATTGCATCCACTTGACTGCAATCGAGCTCGGAAGGCCTCAATTTCTAGCAGTCCTGCAGGTGAGAACTTACTCGCTATTTGTGCTTCTTGTTGACTTGTTGTGCAGCTAATGAAACTTTTACTTTGTGCAATGATAGCACAACACCGGGTCATTCATGTCACCAAGATCGGAGCACCAAGATAATATTTCTCTCGTCTTTTAACAAAGACACTGGTACGTAAAGTGGTAACTAGTACCAAGCTCTGCCCCAATAGCATGCATGCCAACATCGGTTTTAGAGTATTGAACCTGAAAATGTTTGTTCAAGGCAACAAGATCGAGGAAGAATGGCTCGCCCGATTGACATTGACGACTCGCTCTGGGATGAAGTAATGTTCATCAACGGGTATGCCGTGTTCATGGGGTACCTGTTGATGGGCGTTAGGGGCCTGGCCTTGCTGGTGGTTACGTGGTCAACAGCCGTCCTCCTCGGTGGCTATGTCGACGATCTGAAGAGGACAGATTTCTTGGCTCTCACGTTTATCACTCTCATCCAGAGTGCCAGGTTAGAATGTTTAGACTCTACTGTATCATATTTAATTAGAAATTTATGAATCAAATTTAATCCACGTCTAATAAAAATTGCTCACTTTTTGCTCACTGTAGTTTTTCAGTTTCTAACAATGTACACTCACTACAAGAAACGGAAATATCCCTGTCTGACGGACTAGATATTTTCTTATCTTTATCAGGCTATGATAGATAAATTCAGTTTGCATTGCTGGTTGGCGTTCTTCCATGTAGATATACTCTCTATAATATTCTATGTGCTACCATTTAATTCAATTCTACCATTTAATAATTTGCATCGAAAGCTATGATTCCCATTTAGATATCTCTTGAACCAGGAACCTGGTAAGCTTATAACTAGATCGATCTCTCAAACCAGCTACACCCAGGCCCCGCTTCATAGATTTCTCATGCTAGCACAAGGCCATTTCACCAAGTGATATATCCTACCCCCATCGTGGACCTATTGTGTATATAAATTAATTTTGCTGATTTACTGCCATGCATTTGTCCAACACTACGTTGAAAATCAATGATTGGTAACAGACAAAGATAAACATTAGTAACGGGCATTGCATCCACTACCAGAGATGGGTTACAAACATTGTCCATACCAGTGCCCCCGACGCACGGCAAAGCCCCGTATACGCACGGCGAAGGCTTTGCCAGGCCCCGCTTCAAACCAGCTACACCCAGGCCCCGCTTCATAGATTTCTCATGCTAGCACAAGGCCATTTCACCAAGTGATATATCCTACCCCCATCGTGGACCTATTGTGTATATAAATTAATTTTGCTGATTTACTGCCATGCATTTGTCCAGCACTACGTTGAAAATCAATGATTGGTAACAGAAAAAGATAAACATTAGTAACGGGCATTGCATCCACTACCAGAGATGGGTTACAAACATTGTCCATACCAGTGCCCCCGACGCACGGCAAAGCCCCGTATACGCACGGCGAAGGCTTTGCCATGCGTTTTTTGCCGTGACGCATGGTAAAGCCAGCACAGCTTGCCGTGCGCTTTTTTTATCACATGCACGTTAAATCTTTTTGCCGTGTGTTACCGTCACTGCACGGCAAAAAAAAGTAACAGACAGGAACGTCAATTACAAACAGCAGGGACGGCAGCTTCGCTGTGGGTTGAAGCAGACGCGCGGCAAACATTTTTGAAAACAAAATAAAAAATGGAGCGGTCCACACGGGAGGGAGAGACCGCCTGCAGCTTCCCGCTGCCGTGAAGTCCCCCCGCTGGTCGCCCGCGCCACCTGCGCCGGCCGAGCGCCGCCCAGCCGCGGATGCTCCGGCGGCCGCCCCGCCGCCGCACCGCGCCTGTCGCCCGCTGCCGCCAGGATGGCAGGTGAGAGGGAGAGAGAGAGAGGAGAGAAAAAGATAGGGGAGAGAGAGAGGGGTGAGGTTTTTATATTTGGATGGGGGAGATGGATCCGGGTGACATGGTTTGGACCAATAGGAAGCCACTATTTTGGAGGAATGGATTGATGACGTGGCAGGGTGTATTTTCTCTATGAGTTTGTAATGAAATTTTGGATGGTTAAATGATTTCAAATGAAAAAGTTGTATACTACAAATATTTACATCTTTTTGAGACCTACAATTTTGATATGTAACATGTTTACATCCGAGGTCATTTGAAAATTTTAAAAGATTAAGATTTCAAATTAGATACATTATAAGGATATTTTAATGTATTTAACTATCTTTAATCAAAAAGTTGTAAACTACAAGCTTTTACATCTCTTCGAGACCTAAAATTTTGGTATATAACATATTCACATTCGAGATCATTTGAAAATTTCAAATTTCAAATTTCAAATTAGATAAATTATAATAATGTTTTGATATTAAATAATCTCAAATGTAAAAATTGTCAACTACAAAGTTTTATATTTTGTCGAGTTGTATGATTTCATATAAAGAGTTTTTACATATGAGATTATATAAAAATGTTTGTATTCAAAAAACTATATTCACTAACCCTCTCATATACAATCACACATATACTTCTTATGAGATGTTTAAATTTTTTAAATATCATTATAAAAAATGTGCGAAATCTTCTCAACTTTTTATCACAGCCTCTACATGTGATACCATCACTTCGTGATAAATTTCATGATTTTTAGACTTAATTTGCTACTTTTGGAATTTAAAAATCATTTGGACACATGTTTGTGATCATATTTCTTGACATAAGATGTTTGAAATTTCTTTTCATTTCATGGGTAAGGACTCAAATTGGGCTAAATGACATGAATATAATTTTTTTACTCATTGTATTCTATTATTTGAACAACTTGCAGTTCAATTCTGACTTTATTCAAAAAATTCTTGGAATGTAATTAATTAATTATAGCAAATAAATATAAAAGTGTATCAAATTTTAATATGGAGTAACACATGTTGTATGTGGAAAGTAGAAAAAATTTAGAATAGAGAAGATAAATATAACTATGAGTTGCTTCACAAGTGTCCCTTTATATATTGAACACGTATTTAGAGCTTTGCCGTGCGCCAAAACAAATACGCACGGTAGACACATCTTTGCCGTGCGTATAGGGAAGGCACACGGTAAAGACACATCTTTGCTGTGCGTCTAGGGGAAGACGCACGGCAAAAGGTAAAAAAAAAACTCGTCTAGGCTGAACTCTAGTATTTGCCGTGTGTCGCGAAAAAGCGCGCGGCAGCCGTGCGCCCCGTGCGTTTTTTTAGGACGCATGGCAAAGAAGATCACACAAGGCAACCTCTCCTTTTCGGGTAGTGCAAATTGGTAAAGGACAGGTGGACATGCATAGGCTAAGAAGTCTGAAATGGCCCTCAAAAGCTCTCCAGCTCACGCCAAAAGCTTGTGGACTGCTAAACTGGAGGCCTCATGACGCTCCAATACTTCATCCAATAGCACATCTTCAAAAAATTAGGACAAACTAGCATAAACACATACACGAGGAGACACTACATCATGGAGAAACTTATCTAATCAACTTCAAGGATTAATCTAAGCATAAACATATAATATAAGCAACATTTATTTGAAGTATTACCCCTTGGAGAGATTTGAAAAAGCAATATCACATTGGTTATTAAACCACAAAGAAATGTACTACAATGTGCCATATATCTATCAATCCATACATTTATCCAAATGACTTTTATCTAAACATAGGATATTCATCCATCCAGATATATATCCAACAATCCATGCATTCATAGGGCATGAGATAGGGGATCCGCAAATTATTATCTTAGGTCAGGGTGGATGCTGCATCGGGATAGGGGAGGAAGAGGCCACTCCAGGGTTGAGGAGGAGGAGACCGCTGTGGGCCAGGTCCAATCGGGGTCAGGGAGGAGGACAAGGCTGCGCCTGACTCAGATAGGAGGAGGAGGTTGTGTCGTGGTCGAGGTGGAGGAGGCCACGCTAGCTAGAGTCGGGGAGGAGGAGGAGCATGCCGCGTCAGGCCAGATTCTGCAGGTCGGACAGGAGGATGCCGCGATGGGGTAGGGGTGAAGGAGGAAGCCGCGCTAGGGGCGTGGAGGAGGAGGAGGCCACTCCAGGGAGAATCCAGTGGCGTGGTGGAGGCGGAGGCCACGCAAGTACTAGGGTTGGGGTCGGGAGGAGAAAGGGGTGGAATTGTTTGAGGACTTGACGAATGGATGGGAGCGCAACTGCTTATAAGCTAGGCCACCCAAGGAGAGAGAAAAGATATGTTACTAATAATGACAAGTATGTAATGGGTGTCAATGAAGTCCGCTACCAAATCCATCACCATTATTAGTAATGGGCTTCGGTAAAGTCCGTTACTAAAGGTATTGGTAATGGACTTTATTTTGACCGTTACCAATTGCTCGTCATTAGTAACGGGCGTCATCATGGCCAAGGTCGGGTCCTGACCTCGAGGCCTTATTTGCAACGAGCGTTGTTGGCATCCGTTAATTACACGTATGGATATTTGTAACATGCAAGTGTGCCTATTACCAACAAAAAGGCTTTTCACGTGATGCGCGTTATCTACCACACAGGTGAGAAAACTACATTCACAAAGTGCTCTAGAGCCTTAGATTTTGTTTCTAAGATTGAGGGGGTTTTCAGGTTTAAGGTTAGGGTGGAATATATATACCCAAAGCCTTGTTTATTTAAACTCCCATTTTTCCAATACATTATTTAAATAAAATTAATGTTTTGCCTTGATACGGTAATTAAACCACTTGGAAACTCTCTGATCAAACTTGCATCATGCAACAGGGTCTTTGATTTTCTTATAACAGAGACACAAAGAGACGTCATAAATTCAGGATGGGGTTTGTTGGCTGCTGTAGGTAGCATGATCATGGACTCAAGCAAAAGAGAAGTGAATCCATCAAATGCCCGTTGGGCTTTAATATATGGTGTATTTGCAGTTCAGCTTCTGGTGTTTGCATTTCTTTTGTGCCCACTGGTAATCCTCTATACGCTTGGGATATTTATCTCTACCGGGATCTCACTGTGGCGTCTTATAGACCATGATTTTGGCATGATCAAGGAAAGTTCACATCTGAAGCCAGCACTGGAGGTTTTGTACTCCTTAGCTGTGGCACAAGGCATTCTATTTGGCTACAGGTTCATATATGATCATGGGGCAACAAAACGTAGGATAGCAAAAGAAGTTGGCAGTTGGTATCAACTGGACGAAGAGATGGTTTTGGACTACCTGAAAGAAACCGTGAGGGAATGTGAGAAGGACCCATCATTTGCAAGAGGAAGGAACCTAGTCACCTATGCTGTAGACCTGATGATGGAACCTAACTCACGTAGAAGTTACCTTTCCGGGGTTCTAATTCTCGGGGGTCTCCTTGGGGAAAAATATAGGTGGTTTGGACGGTCTGGTCTGATAAAACAACTACTAACTGGTTCAGCATCCTTTAGCCATGTTGTCCAACGGCTGATGGAGACATTTGGTCCTACAAGTCCATATAGCACAAAGATCAGGGAGAAGGCTGCCAGGATAGTGGCAGTTGTTGCCGGCAGCATCCGGTTGGAGGAATTCCCGGGAGGGGCGATTCACTGCATATCTTCCCTGCTTGACACATTTGGTGAATACACCTGGCGGCCTGAAGGATATAAGCGACACAATAGCATACCCATGGAATATGAGAGAGATTGGCTGTTTGAGGAATATGATCATGACTATGTAAAAATTGACAGCATTACAAAACAAAAGTCTGCTGACAGTCAGTCCCCAGAAAGTGACCATCAGCAGCTCCATGACTACAAAGGGATGGTCGAGGTAGGCCTCCGGATCCTTCAGAAACTTGCTGTTGATGCAGGCAACTGCATGGTCATAAGCAGTACTGAAGGCCTTGTGTTGAAGACCATGGCCCATTTAACCTCAGATGAACTCCACAGGAATCATCATGATGAATGGTGCGGCATTGCTGCAGAATCACTGAAACTCATGAGCCGGCTCATGGCTGCTCCTGGGGAGACTGGAAGGAAGTTACGACTTCAGATATCAAGCAACACAGAGGCTGTTATCACAACATCTGAAACTATCATAGAATGCCGAAGATGTGATGTGTTGCTGAAAAGGCAGACCATACAGGTTCTCCTAGACATGTCCGTGGATACATCTTCCATTGTGGCCAGTGAAAGCAGGAAGGTAGTATTCTCCTGGATACTGCTGCACATTTTTCTGTTGCCGGATCACTGCTTTCGCCAGGCATGCGGTTCCACTCATTTGGCAAAGAAGGGCAGTCACATAAGAAAATTAGCAGGTGAAAAGCTGCTGTCTGTGTTATCTTTACATTGTGAAGCAGGAACTGCCGCAAGCATGTTACAATCTCTTGGTGCTGTTGCTGGCCAACTCATCCCTAGAACAATTGTAGATGCCATAGACAACCCATACAGATTAGCTGCGGTGCAAATCCTGGAGCATCTGTGTCGTCGCTACACCGAGCCTGACGAATTTCTTGTGGGACTAAAGAATGGCATAGCCGATGTGCTGCCAGAGGTAATTTATATGTGCCAACATTGAAAAAATTGAAAAGCCGTAGGTTCTTATATATGTGGCGAGGTGGTCATGCCTTGTATTGTTACTAATGTCACACTGAATTCTTATTGATGATGCAGGTTCTTAAAGAAATGCTTGGTTTCAGGTCGACAACTGACAAGATACAGGTAGTGACAGAATCAAACAAGGACCAGATTTCAGCACCGGGCGCTGACATAGAAACTGGTGGTGTTTCACAAGGGAAAGGTCTGGAAAACGCCTCTTCTCCCCAGCACAAAAATGGTAATGAGCAACTCGATAGGAGCAAACTGCAGGTAGCCTTGATATCCTTGTGCATGGGGATAATCCAAAATTGGATCAACACAGATCAAGATTTGACTCGCCGATTCAACGGGATCACATCTAGGATATGTTCAGAGCAGGGGATGCCTGACAGGTCTTTCGCTTCATTCGTGAATGAAGCACATGGTAAACTAGCTTCTGCAGAAGAAAAAGGCTCAAGGGTTAGCGATAGTACCGGCTATTTCTTCAAGTGAAACCTGATTAAAGGGTGGTGTTTACTACGCCACCTGCATTCGTGTGCTGTGTGCCTGATATATATTATTTCATATACTGATTGGAAAAGGTCCGTTGGGAAGGTGTTGGCCCATGATGAGACAGCTCGAGTTGGAAGCAGCCAAGCCAATTGACTCTATGCCAGCGAATTGGCTCGTAGTCCAATGGTAGAACAGTTCAGTGTGACGCTGCCCACCAGGGTTCAAATCCTGGTGCTCGCACTTTTTCTGTGATTTTCCCAGGATTTATCAGCGTTGGGCGTTAAGGTGGTAAGCGGCGTTCCCGTCGACAACGAGGCGACAATGATGACTTCGGGAATCTCCAGATTTGCCGGATGCTCAGTCATTCGAAGGTGCTCATAGGGGTAGGGTTTGTGTACGTGTATTCTTAGGAATGAGTGTGCGTGCGTGTGTGAGCGTCTGTGTTGTATTGTATAATTTAAAAAAAATTAACTATAAGCCATTGCTTGGCGTCCTAAGAGAAGCGAGTCATCTTGCTCATGGAGTTCCGCGTACTCTCCGACCATAAATTCTTGCTTCTCTACCCATGAATCTCTTGGAATATTAATTAGACAATAAATTTCCTAGATTCTGAATCACATAAAACATGACAAGTACAGAAATAGCATGTAGAAAAGTCAAATATGCTAGTTGACAAAAACAGCATAAACATGATCTCAGTCGCAGCACACTAGCTGAGCGATTGAAGACATACACATTGAGTGATCACATATAAGAAAGTGTGAAGACGAGCGGTGGTGTAGCCGTGACGATGGTGCTGCAGATGGCTCGCAGCAGCCGACACTGAAGACGATGGAGCGCTGCAGCATTAGACTTCGAGGAAGGGCGACTTATGGTGATGAATTTGAGCAGTCGCGTGGGACTTTATTCTTCCTATCCAAATGCAAGATCGCAAGGACGAGGCGTTTTTCAGATCTGCACTCCTGCCCATGGGTGCACGCCAACGCTAAGGATGATGAAAACTACAATAACGTCACAGTAGCTAGTTGGAGCAAAACTCACTGATCAGATAAGGTTTCTTCTGGCTTCTCTCTTATTTAAGTATTCGAAACAATGGACTTCTGGTCGAAGCTAAAGACTTCTAACTCAAGTCAAAGCTTTCAGTGCGGGCTATCAAAAATAAAAACAGCAAAAGAAAGTTGTGTCCCCACAAGGCGAGAGACCAGATTCCGGCACACCATTCGTGAGGGTGTCACGCTCGGGCCCTTCGCCTTGCCCGACGAGGAGAGACGAGCGAGCGTGTGTGTGGCTTTTTGTCTCCTCCTATAGCATAACTTGATGAAGTGAAAATAGTCTCCATATTATGTTGGCCATTCTCCACTTACACTAGTAATATGGGACTAAAAATAAGTACCACCAACATCACTTTCTTATGCACACGTGGCCTTTTGAGATTTATTAGGAAATTCTGAATAATTCTCGTTGGGCATGTCCCATAAATACCAGCAGAAACCTTCATGAAATAAATCTTACCGTGATCATAATAATGTGGTAGTTCATGATAAAGCCTGATACAAACAATTATTGTCATGTTTGTGTGAGGGAAAGAATATTTAGTTTTGTTCGGGTCTCCCTGGGTGTCTTCCAAGCTAGAGTTTAACGACAAAAATGAATTAGCTCCCCGAAACAAATTATGGTACAATTAAAATTTTCTAATTTTCGCGGCCAGAGTGTTAATCAACGGATGGAGATATTTCTCGTTCCTATTGTTGAATTTACCTCATACTTCGGTTCCACTTTCACCTATTGTAGAGAAATTGATTCATTTGGAGACAACTTTACGAAGCGTACCACGGGAACACTAGTGGATCGGAGTAGCTTGTTGGAGATTTTAAGTTTCTTCTTTTACTTTAATTTTTATTATTTTTTGGATACACCAAATCTTCTAATGTCTTGGCTACATGTTCATTTGGAACATGTGCCTTCCTTTATAATGTTTGTGGTCCAATGTAATCAAACTAGGGGTCATGCATATGAGAGAGACCACCCAGATTTTTTCAAAGAATTACCATAGGACGCATCCATCTCGGTTATGAGAAGATTATTTTTATTAGAAAACATACAAAATAGCTTTCATGTTAGGGCTGATAGAAGGATTTGAACATGTATCAAAGTGATGCAAACAAAATGAATGGTCAAAGTGGTATTAGTTCATGGTATGTTTGGTAGAGTTTCATCTAATTCTGATTCTCTATGTGAGTTGGTTCTCTGAGATACGAGATTCTATAGCTGAAAAAGATTCTTTTGGGTTTTCTAATATAAACTCTTGAAAGCAGGATGAACAATCACTTTATAGAATCAAGATAATCTACTTTTTTTCAACTCTCGACCTTTTATTTATTTTAGAGAATCATTTTACATGATCAGTTGATAATCACTCAGAGCCTCTGGATTTATTCTATGAGAGCTGTACCAAACAGAATTAGTTTATATTTATTTGTTGAATACTTTTTTCAATCTATTTAAAAATTAATAAATAGATGGATACACACTACTAAAAAAACTTACATCCGTCTGGTACGGAGGCCCCGGAGACCATTTTGTACCGGCTGGTAAAATGTCACACTTTAGTATCCGACTAAATGGTCATCCACGGGTTACTTAAAAAGAAAAGCATCTCCCACTTAGTCACATATGATGCATAAGTGGGATGGTAAGGAAGCAATGCGTAAGGCTGGATGAAATGGGTTCGAGTCCTCACGGTCGCGCATGCGGATTTACGTGTGAAAAAATTCCTACGGTTCAAATTTTTTTTTACCGGTACTAAATTACCGATAGTAGCTGGCACGTTAGCGTCGGCCAGCCAGTACCGGCTGGGCTACCCGGTACTAACGTGGTCTCGTGACCGGTACATATGACTAGTTTTCAAGCAGTGATAAATTTGGGCTCATGCTATTACTGGAATACGTATGGGTTGTGGGCATAGCTTTGGAGCTTAGGCTGATTAAAGAAAGAAGAATTCGAAGAAAACCATCATTCTCCTTCTCCCAGCACGATACAGTACATGGCTCCGAACAACAATTAGCACTAATTAACACAGAAATGCCATACACCGTATAGCTCTTCCCCCTCGTATTCGTCTCAACGCTAGCAGACGATCTATAGACATCACCAGTCACATCCAGCGAAGACCAGGTGCCCGGCCCAGTCTGGCTGGTGAGTCCTCATCAAGGCAATGCCAAAGGCGAGTGAGATACTCATGGTCCCCACGCTATTAAATTTTGACTCGAGACTAATATTATTTTTAATCTTAGATGTAATTTCTAGACCAGCCGAAGGTCCTTTGGTCCCTATTGTCCTGCACCTAGGAGGAAGAGGTCTCGTGCTATCCCCAACCCTCCGTGTCATTTGACGTCTATAGAATTAAACGCTGATGTGGCGTAGGAGTTAACGAAAAGAGAGGGGAGAAAAGATGAAACCGGGTCGCACGCAAGAAACGGTGTCGGCTCGCTCGCTTTCCAAGCACCGGGTGCATCGCGGGAAACGTGCCTGCCCGCACCGCCGGTCGCTCGCGCCTGCGCGCAGTTGCTGTGCTGCTCCCCGCCTGTGCGTGGCCGCAGCCGCTGCGGTGCTGCCCGCCCCGTCGCCAGTGCCGCCTCAAATCCACTAGCAACCAAGCAGAACGAGATCCACCCAGAATTTTCCAAATACAAGAAATCAACCAAATTACATCCAATGCAAGCTCGTGAGCACTCCTGAGATGGCGAATTAACACTGACCAAGTGAAGTTAGGCCAGCCACCGTGGCTTGCGCGAGTTCGCTCCTGCTCGGGTCCTCGGCCGATGGCCGGCGGGTGCACGTGCTCGCCGCTGCTCGTGGCCCCGCTGCCGCGGCCACCTACGCAAGCTCGCCACAGCTTGCGCCGCTACTTGCGGGAGCTCGACGCCACCCACAGCCCGTGGCCGCCGGCATGCTTGCCGCCATGGCCGTGAAAGTGCTGGGAGATTAGGATGGGAGAGAGAACCGAGGAGAAAAGAACGAATATAATTTAGTGATACGGGCCCACGCATAGAAACGAAGCGTTGCGTGCTTTGGTGTCCAGAGGTGATGTCCTGTTGATTTGGCAGCTATGGAAACTTGAAGGTAGTTTTTGGGTTGGGACTGGTCTAAGTCACATGAGTTTTCATGCAAAAATGTGTGCATCTAGTGTATGGGACTTGAATTCGGGACCTCTCGTCTGGTGCATATCTTATTAAACAATCAAAGAATTGCCCTGTTCGTTTGGCTGGTGGCTGGCGCTGGTTTTTGCTGAGAGAAAAACACTGCTGGCTGGTTGGTGGCTGGTGGCTGGTGCTGGTTTTCGCTGAGAGAAAAACACTGTTGGCTCGCTGGAAACAATCCAAACGAACAGGACTAAAACTAACCCTTTAATTTTTTTTGTACCATCTCACGTACAAAGCACATGTGACACAATTCTGTGTGTTTTTCCATCAACCAGGACTAAAACTAACCCTTTAATTTTGGCTGGTGTTACCACACAGAACAGTAAAAGTCCCGATTAGTTGGACAAAGGGTCCCTTTAGTTCTTGTTTTCAAACTGGTTTTGAAACTGAGACTAAAGACACTTCCTAACTAAAACAAATAAAATAATATGGAAATTATCCTTGTCACCGGGTTAGGACTACCATAATTGTTATTATACATGTGTCAAACAATAAATGTGGCAGCACCTTAATGGCCGTTACCCCTATATTTGTCGCATTGAGAGTTGTGACAAGTTCAAAACAACTTCTGCCTACTGGCCTCTAAAAGGCCTCCTCTAATGGCTATCTCTTGAGTTAGCTCATAAATTTTTTAGAGTAAAATACACCGGCGGTCCTTAAACTTGTCCCGAGGTATCATCTAGGTCCTCGAACTCTCAAAATGCATATTTGGGTCCCTGGACTTGCTAAACTGTGTCATCTGGGTCCAAAGTTCTAAAAATACCCCTATGCATGATGACATGGCTGCCAATTAAATATGAAATTTTATACTATTTTTCTAACTAAATCGGTTATTTCCATCACAATAATTAAATAACCTTATTTGATTGTACCATATCGACAATTATAGATCAAGAGATGGACAAACATCAATAACATAGGGGTATTTTTGGAACTTTGGACCTAGATGACACAGTTTAGCAAGTTCAGGGACTTAAATATGCATTTTGAGAGTTCGGGGACCTAGATGACACCTCGAGACAAGTTCGAGGACCGCTGGTGTATTTTACTCAATTTTTTAATCCATGAACATTATGAAAAGTTAAGAGTTATCTCTTGTTTAAGAGATAGTCTCGTACACATATTTCAAGATTATGTAAGGATGGCGTATGGGGTTATTCATGTTATGAGCTACTCCCTCCTTCCTTGTTTATAAGGCATGAGACAACATGACACGGTCTCCTAAATCATACTTTGACTATTCATTTCTTCTATATTATATTAGTTATGGATATGAATTTATACTCATTGGAAAGTATGTTTGATTACAAATCCAACCATGTCAAAATTTATATGACAAAATGAAAAACTTGATGGGTACACGTAAAACGAGATTCAAACTTTACGATCTCGTTTACGTGTACGCCTTATAAACGAGGAAGGAGAGAGTATCTGCTAAGAGCTAGATCATTAGAGGAGCTGTCTCTTAGAGTGATCAGAGCTAGCTCAGTGGCCTAACTATACACGGAAATTAGTTAGTAGACCATGCATTATCTTTTTGCAGCACGAACACGCACGACTAGTACAGAACAGGGAATGGATTAGTACACGGAAACTAGTTAATAGTCCATTGTCTTAATTACTGGAGCATATTTGACCATATAGTTCTAGCTCTGTAACATCCGCTTTTGCAACCATCCTCTGGTCGTTGATCTATATATAGCAACGCACATATATGAAACATGTATGCGGTACGGATGACGGATCCAACATATCCAGGATACTTTACTGGCTTTCAACGTAGGTCACAACTTGACCATGATGGGTATGCTAACTGTGCCCTGGTGCTTAATGTGATGATTTTGGGTCGTATGTATGGTGCTTCTAAATTATTGCGAAAGGCATATAGGTAAGATCTTATCGCTGAAGAATTTACCGTGCATCCGGCCGCTCTCCCTGTGCGCGGACGACGCGTGGCGTTGTCGCCCATCCCACGGCCCCCGCTCGCCCGCTCCGTCGGCGCGTGGGCCCCGCACGCCGCGTGCCGCGCAGCCTTGGCGTGGGCGTCGGCGGTGTCCGCCGAACAAAACGCCGTCCGCTCCTCCCTCCCCCCCCTCTCTCTCTCGCCTGTCCCCGTCGATTTTGGCCGGCGGCGCCCTCCCTTCCCCTTCCCTCCGCGCCGCCCCCTCACCGTCCTCCCGCGTCGCGCCGTGGCGCCGCCTGCCCTCCTCTCCGACCCAGCGCCGCCCTATCCCTCCTCCGCGCGGCTGCCCGTCCCCTCCCGGCCGGCCCTCCCTTCCCCTCCCCCTCTCTCTCTCTCTCTCTCTCTCTCTCTCTCTCTCTCTCTCTCTCTCTCTCTCTCTCTCTCTCTCTCTCTCTCTCTCTCTCTCTCTCTCTCTCTCTCTCTCTCTCTCTCTCTCTCTCTCTCTCTCTCTCTCTCTCTCTCTCTCTCTCTCTCTCTCTCTCTCTCTCTCTCTCTCTCTCTCTCTCTCTCTCTCTCTCTCTCTCTCTCTCTCTCTCTCTCTCTCTCTCTCTCTCTCTCTCTCTCTCTCTCTCTCTCTCTCTCTCTCTCTCTCTCTCTCTCTCTCTCTCTCTCTCTCTCTCTCTCTCTCTCTCTCTCTCTCTCTCTCTCTCTCTCTCTCTCTCTCTCTCTCTCTCTCTCAATTAAGGGGTCGGGGGCTCTCTGCGATTCCCTCTCCTCCGGATTCCCCAAGCCGCCGCTCCCTGCCGCGCCTGTGCCCGCCTCCGTCTGTGCCCCACGGACTGGCTCTCTGCGCCGCCGGTTCCTTCTTCCCGGTCGCCGCATCTCGCACCCAGGCCACCGCACCCCTGCGCCTCCCGTGCTTGCCGCCCGGGCTCGCTGTCACCATGCCGTGGGTCGCGCGGCGCCTGCGCTGGTCCATCCCGCGCGTGGCTGGGCGGGCCCTGGGGGCTACGAGGCGCTGGGCTTCCCTACGTGGATGAGGCGCTTCACCGACGGCCGTTGCTCGGGCTCCCCGTTTGCGCCGGATTTGACCCCGTCGAGGTGAGGGGCGAAGGCCCAGGCACTCCTCCCACTACTCCACCCACCTGTTCACCTCTCCTGCAGCTATAACTTCTAATGATCTAGCGGACATTGCGTTGTTGCCGTCAAGGATGAGGCTGATTCGGCATCTTCAAGGCTCCAGTCCTGGTTCGGCATCTCCATGGTTATTCCGTACGTAAGATTTTCCTCCTTGATACAGGATTTATCAGTTTCCCATTCTTTAATAATCCATGTGTGCACATCTGTGTCTGTCATATGTGTTCAGCATATGTACTCCGTATTTTCTTACTGAGCTTTTATGGTGATTACTATAATGTTGGGCATTTATTCTGATTTTCATTCATCTTCTATGAACAATAAACATTCAAGCTTGTGCTGCCCATTTGTTACAGCACACTTCATCCACGTAGCATAATTCTAAATTAAAATTATTCCTACTCAGTGTTAATCTGGGCACTAGAAGAGCTCAACTTAATATGTGTTCTTGCTATTTCAGATGGATACATGTGTGATGTAATTTTATATGGTTTTCATCTCTTCTTCAAAAAAAAATAATACCTTGCTTCCTAATTTGTCAGGTTAAATTGTTAAATTACGCTTCTATGTGCATATAACAGCAACAATCTAATGAAACCTTGCCTGAAAAGTTTCAGCCTATCTTAGTGTTATTGCTTTCATACACTATTTGTTTATTAGCAATGTCACCATGTCAAAAGGATATAGTTAAGATAATTGGTATATGACAAGATTTCCTTCGATGTTGTTGATGGGTTTCGATAGCAAATCTGAAGGTGTGGTATTGTGTGATTGCTTGGTTCCAACGAGCTTATAGCTGCTTCCTGTGAGAGGCAAGGACCTGTCAGCAGGACTGTTGGAATTTCATGACAGCAGGCTACTTTCTCCACTGTAATTAAATTACTTAACAGGCTCCAACTTGATTAAAATTTACATGAATGCACTGTAGGATGTTAGTGTCCCGCTTTATGCACATTCAGACTGATGAGTTCGTCAACCACTTAGTTATCCGATTTCAAAACAAGCTCATGATCTATGTGTACTTGCAGCTATCTCTGAAATTTGGTTGCAGACATGAGCTTTTAGAAATTTTGTTGACAAAACTTGCCTTCTCCATGTGGAATTTTTAAAGGTAAATCTACTTGTGTATTATGTTGCTTTCTCTGATATAATTGTATTGCCCTGGAAAAATTTACAGGATGAATTGGAAGCAGAACTGAAGAACTGGAGGGAGCACAGATGGAATCCAGTGCATCCAGTGCATGTTCCGGCCAACAAGCAACCGGCTCGCCCTGCTCCACATAAAGCTACAGCTGAAGATATGACGAACTTGCTGCACTGCAACCTGAAATGACGTTGTATGAGGTCAATGTTCCATCTGTTTGTAACGGTCGGTATCTATTTGCTGCTCATTTCATGGGACTACTTCACTGGTACCTGTTAGCTATGCTGAGTGGTGTATATAAGCATATTGCTCAAGTGTAGAAATGTGCATACAATAACTAGCTGCTAAATTGTCCTTGCTCATTCTTTTGAATATTTTGAATCTTTGATTGTTCAGGCGCTGAATATTGTGTCACTGAACACCGTATGATGAAATCGTGTGTAGTACTTTACAACCACTGTTATATTATTTATAACATGCTTGCCGCCGCAGTTGAAGAAACGCAGCATGCTGCGCTCAAGCAGCCAGGCGCGGCGTCAGCGCGCCTTCCTACCTAGTATTATGTTGCTCGCATCCCTCCCCGCTTCGTCCGTCACCGCCCTATAATCCAAATCAGCTGGGGCGTTGCCTTCCGGACCTGCACGTGGCCACCCCAGTTGACCTTCATGGCTCCGACAAATCTCACTGCATGCAGGGAACACGAACAAAATGGGATGGTAGTGAAGTTTCCGACTCAACACCTCCTCCACCTTCTGGTGACCCGTGTCGGCGCCGCGTCATCTCGACCACCACTTAATTTAGCAGCAGCTATGCCTGACCTCGCCTCCACAGCCGCCGTAGCAGCAACACTATCTTTCGGACCTACCTGCCCCTTCCAATCCTTCTTTGCATAGTTAACCGGCGGAGGAGGTCGATCGGCTCAGCACCGAAGTGGTAACGTGCATGGAGATGCTCTGCAGGCTGAACAGAGCATGCATGGTAACTGCGGCCGGCTTGCAGGAAATTAAGGGGTCGGGGGAAAGGATCATGTGCACCGCATGTACGTAATAATATAATCTATGGAAGTTCTCTAATAATCTCGACAAGCTATTTGATACAATCCGGCCAATTAGTATTTTTATAAAAGTATGTCTAATGTTATGGTATACTCTTACTCCGTATTTGTCATTTCAGTATTTGACTCTTCTCTTTGTTGTTATAAGAAAGAAGAATTCACAAACATCCATATATCAACCAAATAGTAAACTTATATCGATGCAAAATATGAAAGATATATACACTTAGCTGGTATACATACACATCCAACAACGTATCCCATTTATTTAATCACCAGATATATAAGTACAGCACCCTCCTTTCTCTTTCTCCCAGCACGAATTATACATATATAATTCGTACAGTACATACATGGCTTGGAAAAACATCTAGTTAACACACAAGTGGTATATAGCCACATTGATCGATGATTGAACACTTCACTTAGGGCTGGTTTGGGAGTCAAAACCCCCGCCGGGATCCGCGCCTCTCCCCCGGGAAATCTGCCCGACCTATGTAGGCCGGGCGTCCTTCCCCGGGAAGGGGACCCCGGGATGGAGGGGGCCAAAGGAGCCCTTAAGGGTAGATGTGTACGTGGTATCATAGAATGAAGAGAGAAGCTGTAAGTTCTATATATACCTTACTTCACGCAACTCAGGTTCACACATTTGCAGCCAAACAATGCAGTATAGGTGCACGGTATAAGAACACAGGATTCGTGACAATCTGTAGCTCCAAATTCACTTGCAATCCTGTTTAGGGCCAATACTGGGGTGCTCTCCGGCAGCGAACGGGCCATGGTCGCCGGAGCTGCCATCAGCAGAACCAGCATTATGGCCACCACACCAGCTGTCCTCTTGCCACTCTCCATGGCTTCGCTCTCAGTGACTGAAGCAGTGTGATCTGCTAGCTGCTTCCTTTGTTTTGTTAATTATTGTGCTTCGCTCCCAAATAAAGATCCCATACATGTTTTATAGGCAGTTGGGCAGTGGCTATTTAATTTGGTCAACATACCATACTTAAATAATGTTCTGGTACATAATATATATAGTAGTTAATTCTCAGATTCGGCTTATACTAAACAAGACCGCCTGGGTAACTCAAACCAAAAGGCGAACCACAGTTGAACTTGTGTCATTTTCACGTGCATCGCGTGTGCTAATATTTAAACTCTGCTATGTGGAATTATTGGTGGGTAGCTAGCCCACATCGATGGACACTGCAGGTAGTGATCGATGTCAATACAATAGTACAATGGCCCAATCAGAATATGCTTCGTTCAAACCAAATCATTGGAGGTGATCAGATATGTATTTGTCCATTTTTACAAGCAAAATGTATGTAGCAGCGGCTTTTAGACTCATTTGGGCAGCATCGATCTGGGTCCTCAGTTTGAGGAGTGATTAATATATGAAAGAATCTTCAGTGTGATGGCAGTGTGAAATAATAAATTTCAGACTATGTAACAACCTACGATATGATACCTACGCAGTCATTTTTTTTGAAACAGCATTACACTCATCTCTATAAATAAACTCCGCAAACGATAGCCCTACAAACACCTCCGAAGACTCGGACGACAGATCCGATCTTGAGATTCATAAAGTCACCGTAAGTGTCTCACTATCGATAGGGATATTGCCTATCACTCAAACAATAGCACCGTATAATTTATGGAATAAATCCAATGAAAAATGTGACATCCGTACTAAGTCAAGGACTCGAAACCAAATGGACATGTTCTACCATAAAAAGAAAACTTGCCAACCGACTTACGATAGTTCACATATACGTAGTCCGTACAGAAGAACAAAAGGAAATAAGAAAGCAAAACGAGAATCAACATGTAGTTCAAAACCTACTACCTCCGTCCTAAAAAAGAAGACACTCTAGAATTCAAAATTTGTCCCAAAAATAAGTCATTCTACTATTAGTAGGTGCATGTGCATGTAACAACCAATTAGTGTCAAATATGGCTAATAATTAGGGGCAATCAATGTCATTTTACTTTTTCGTTAATCTGTTCTAAAATTTCTAGAATGACTTCTTTTTTGGGACAGATGGAGTATATTTATCTTCACTCCAACTATAGAGTTATGGTTCTTTTTGTTCTATTATGCAGTACTTCCTTTGTTCCAAAAATAATTAAGTGAATTTACGGAGTCCAAATATTGTCCCACAAAATTACATTTTATAGTGTTTGGACCAGCTAGGTCTAATTACCTTATTTTTTTAAGCTGTATGAACATTTAATTACATGATTTATTTAATTTTCAAGGTGCATGTGCATTTAAATTGCTTATTTTTGTCATTCCCAGGGTGTATGCACATTTAATTTCTTGATTTGCATGTAGAATTAATATCATAGATTATTCTACCATTTCTCATGAATACTAATATGTCTAAAAATATTAGAAATGCTTTTATTTTGCAACAGAGGTGGTACAAATGAAATGAGATGGTCAAAGTTCACAAACTTTTTTTTTGAGGAAATGCCATCCGGCTAGCTTTATTGATTCATAAGAATAGATACATCGTTTGCTAGGAAAGTAAGAATAAAATTCGGGGGATCATCCGCCCAAATACAAGATTCTCTACTGGAAAAAGAAATTCTAGCAAGCTCATGCGCCGTCTTGTTTGCATCCCTATTGCAATGCTCAATCGATATATCATCAAAACCCTTCCACAGCCTGGTACATTCATCATATATTGCAGCAGCTGTTGTCGCCGAAAATTTTCCATCTTGCATCGTCTCCACTACTTGCATGCAGTCTAATTGAACAACAATGCGATTGCATCCCACAGCCTATGCAAGCGTGAGTCCATTTATCAGAGCGTGAGCTTTGGCCATCGGCGCATCAACCACATGAGGTAAGTTCACAAACTTTGTGAGCCTCATACAAAAGGTGACAGATGGTGTATCGGAGTTCTTAAAGAGCGCCCCCTCCTCCTCGCAGGGGATCATTTTGCAAAGACACCCTTCATTTGTGGGAAATCAACCCGCAGTCCAATTTTCTGAGGATCCCAGCCCCCGACGCTACCTGCCCCGACGCTCTCCCAGTCCCCCAGCGCCGCCGCCCCCTTCGCAGATCGGGCAGCCCCACGATGTGTATAAGAGACAGGGCCGTGGCCGCCGCCATCCCTGCGTGAAGCGCGAGCGCGACCTCCCCGCCTCGCCGTACTCCCCGCTGCCGGCGGCTAAGCGCAGGTAGGGACCGTCTCCCCTTTGCTGCTTACCCGGACTGCCGGCTAGCCATCGCTCAAGCAAAAGGAAATGGATCTCGCGCCGGTCCATGAGCTCCCCCACGCCATTCTTGGCAGTGGCAAACCAGGGGATTGGGCAGCAACACGGCAGGAGGTCTCATCCGTGCTTTTCTCCTCCCCTCCTTTCTGAATATATGGATTCATTTATATGTGCTTATATGTGTGCTTGTGAACCTCCTCACCCTTCTCGGCTCCCTCATCCATACAAACTAGATGCATATGTGTGTGGATTTGTTGATGTGCCTTCACCTGCGTGGGTAGGACATTGTGGGAGATGTCTGCTTCCCACCTACTGCTCGCTGAAATTGCCGCTGCCCCAGGCTGAGGAATGGGGTCTCTGCTCTTCTATTTCTCTTCCTTTATGCAATGAATAGATGCGTGCATTTTTAAATCCTCATTGGACAAAAGGTTCTTCCTCATGTACTGGACTACTGGAGCAAGCCGTCTGCTGTTGCAGATGCAAATCAGGTCAAAAGAAATAAATTAATGGCTACATTACTTTCTATTACTGATAAATAATTTCTTTCCTATGACATAGTTTTTGAGTGTTTGGTGATGAAAAATATTTTTCTCCTGATGACAGAATCAACAGGATATGAATACATTCCGTTGGTCTAAAATTAGATGTTTCCTCCGTTATCAATCAATTGGAAATCTCAGACTACATTAGACCTTTGCTGAGAATGAAAAGGTTATATATCCACACAATCTGTGCATATTGATTTACAAAAATCCAAACTAATACAATGTTCATATCCTGTGATTCAATGATATCCGTGGTACATATATTCTATTATAATTAGAGAACCATAGAAAATAAGTCAAGTTTCATAGGTTTATTCACACACAGAAATTTCTTTTAAGTTCATATGAAGATTATTTCTAAAGAGAAAATTCTAACATTTGCAGGCTGTGAACATGAGCCACGTGATGTGCATGTGCTTGATGTAGGGAAGGCTATGGTTCTTGAGGTTTGGAACTTTTATTTCATCGGGATATAGAAAAATGAGGCAAACTTGTAAATCTTGTGCTATAGGTATGTCCTTGCTAAATCTTCTATTGCTGTTGTAGCATGAAAAATATGTTATGTGCACCTATCTATCAGTGTTGTGCTGTTTATGGTGTGAGCAACACAGGTGGTGATGCATCTTACTAATAATGATGTTGGCTTCTTGCAAGATGTCTGAACATTGACTGACAGATAGACAACTTGTTTTCTGTATGTCAAAGGGGTTGCAGACACTCCAAGTTGTAGTGTTTTTTTCAGAAGCATGTGTCTCTGGCGGAGACTGTGGCCTTCCTCCACTAAATAAGCCAGAAAGGTTGTTATTCCACTACTCTTGTGATGCATATTTACTTTGAATAATTTTTTTAGTGGATTAATGATGGTTAAAGTTACTATTATTTTGATTTTGTCTCACTCTCCCTGAAAGTGATTGCTGTTGATTGAATACTTGATTTAAGTGATTATTGTCATTGACTCGCAACTAAATTTGAATCTTCCATTGCTGCCATCATCCTCCACTTTGCTCGGATCTGCCACTCGGTGGTGTGGCTTGCATTAACTCAAATCGCAAGATATGTGACTGTAGCACTATAATCTTTATTTAACAAAACCGTGAAAGAAATAGGAAATAAAGTTCCTTATTATTTTTAGATCAGTTGAAAATCACACCTACCACTTCAAGTCAGTTCTCTACAGGCTCAGGAAATAAAAAAAAACTGTACCATCTGCCTTACTTCTTTCATCTGACGCATATATTATATATAGCAAAGCAAGACAAAAAGAAAGAATACTGCTATTTTCAACTACGATTGTTATGCTTCACATTGTTGATACCATTCTCAATTACATCCACAACTCTATAGTTGTTGCTGCAAATTGCTCTGAAGTTTTGAGGGGGCCTATTTTCTCTTCTTTTTGTGTCTCCAATACAGCTTATATTTTTCATTATCCTCTATGGGCCCACAATCTTTATAAATTAAGTCAGGGTATCCCTGCGATCAAAACAAGGAGCTCCAGCTGAACTTTTTATCGAATTCTGGAAGAAAAGTGAAGAGTGTGTAGATTTCTACAAAAGGGTGTAACTAAAGCAAAATGTTGCAAGGGTGAATTGAGGTTCCGTGCTTCTGTAGAAGATCTTTGTTTTACTTGTTAGTAAATACGTACTTGCTTATTTGTCTGCACGGAGCCATTAGTTTTGCATCTAAAATAGTATTGCTATATAGGCATGTGACTGATTGTAGTCATGGTTTCTCGTCATATTTTGAAGAAATATGTCCCTCTTTGTCAATTCTCTGCTTTATGTATGATTAAAAGGTGTGGTTACTAATTGAGTAAAATACATGTATGATCATTAGACTTGTCTTTTTGTTTCAGTTTGGTCATCATACTCAGAAAAGTATAAATCGTGGCCATTAAACTCATCCGTCTCAAATTTTACAGAAAGTATGCTAAAATGTTGACAAGCAATCTAAATATGTTTAGGGTTGGGAATGGAATGATAACGTTTAGGGTTAAGAGGAGACTGGGTGAGCTGTTTTGGGTCGGGCTGGTTTCCTTTAGGTAAAAATTCAAAATGATCGAAAAATTTGAGCGATAAGTAAAAAAATCGGACCCTGACGATAAACGTGTTTATCAGATTTCTCGTTTTTTTCTCGCCGAGAAATTTTTCCATGGGTCCGAGTAGTTACATTTGAGGATTCCCACTATACGGTAACTGAGAGGCACAACTTGTGTATTATTTACATACATGTTATTTTAGCAAAGGCAACAGGATCTGATCTTGAAGGAGTTCCTACTGCATGCGTTGCTTTCCCAAGAAACAACTTTTTTTATACGTCAACTGAATCACTATTTCGTCAAGAGGGTCCAAAAGGCATTATTTAACCAGAAGAAGGAAAAGAAATATGCTGTGTTGGAGTGTATGACGTTCTAAGTCTAAACTAACCCAAAGAGTAACAGACCCACAAATAAGCAAGTGAAGCATTTCTAATCACTTCAGAGTGCAGACTGAAGAGCACGCAGCGACGACCTCGATCGGTTGACCTCACTTATCTTCTCGCTCCCGTCCAGCTAGACCCCCGACCATCAGCCAATTGCTCCGTGCCCGCACCGTACGTGTGAGTCACACATACACATACAGGGGTACGGAGTATATGTGTAAGGCCGCATGCAATTAATTCATCTGCTAAGTAATCAAAAAAAAAAACTCATCTGCTCCGTGCTTTAATTCATCTGCAGGTCCAGCAACCTCTGTCCTCAATGTTATGATGAACACGTACTGTGGCTCCAGACTACCTCCGTAGGAAAGTGGTTCGTACCACTCAAGGAAATGCCATCTGAATATATATGATTAATAAGGATCTAATGACCATATCAGTGTAGTTGAGCGAGTTTAGTTGCCACCATTTATACTTTCCTGAGTATAATGGCTAAACTGAAACACGAAGATAAATGCAATGGCTATTTATGTATTTTACTCTTACTAATTTTCAGATTACTTCCAACTGCAAGGAAAAATGATCTGTCGCTACTTACTGCTGTTGATTGGGTCCTGAAGTTGTTACTACATTTCCTTCTGTTCGTCTGCACGTCTTGCAAAGGCTTTGATGTCATGATTGAAGATTAGTTACTGTTGAGTTCTATACGTAAGGTCATAGTAGGTGCATGTGGGCATGCGGTCAGTGGTATCAATGATGTCCGGATATATAATTAAATAGATTGATATACTATGCAAAATGACATCAACACACTACGGAATATATGCCTGATTTGTTCTTTTGAGCTAATTGGCATAGGTTGTCTACATGATTTGATCTAGGAAGTGGTTAACTGCATAATAGTTCCTGAATTGAAATTACCATAGGGCGCGTTGCGCGCGTCATGTTCTAGTATATCTAAAGCATCACAGATCGCTCAGAAGTATAGATGTCCTTCACAAACCAATCAACTAGTATTACATGGTAGGCAACCATAAATGATGATAGATGCGGCTAACCTGATGAACTGCTCCTTTAGGTCATAATAACTGACTTCTTCTTTTAGCTGCCCTTTGTATGCCGACAGTGATATAGGCCCGTCGACAGAAACAGCACTTTATTACTTAGTACAATGGATGACGGAGTATTATTGTATGACTAATGATATCCTAATAACCAAAGAGGAGCCAGTGAAGTACTGGACCATGGCCAGAAATGATTACAGATTTACAGGACACCGCTCTCATCACACAAGTGCTCCAGATATATTTCACCGTGGCCATTATTAAACCTTTTACAGCTGACTTCACTGTGAGGAGGACGAGGACCTGATTCTTCAATCATTTTGTGCTCGGCGGACCCAGCCCAGAAGTTGAGTGGCGGCCTGCTACTCTTGGGCTTGGGCTCTGCAGCTGTAGGAGATGAACCAGAAGTTGAGTGGTGGCCCGTGCAGCTATGGCTAGCTGTCTTAAGCTTAACCCAGAATGAAGCTTATTTGAAGAACCAGCAAATTCTTGATGTTTATTTTGCTGACGACCGAAAACTTAACATGGACAAAGTTAGATTGAGATCACCATCTGCAGCCTACAACCAAATGATTGTGCAGTTTTAAGATATGGATCATGCCCATATAGCATGCATGCCGAGGTCTAAGGTTTTTTTTTTTGATACTAGAGGTCTGGCAAGGTTTTTTTTTACCGATAAGAGAAAAAAACCGGAGGTCACCGCTAAACACGTTTATCGGATTTATCGTTTTGCTTTCGAACAAGATTTAGAGAAAAAATTAATTCTCAAATTTTACAGAAAGTATGCTAAAATGTTGACAAGCAATCTAAATGTGTTTAGGGTTGGGAATGGAATGATAACGTTTAGGGTTAGGAGGAGGTTGGGTGAGCTGTTTTGGGTCGGGCTGGTTTTCTTTAGGCACAAATTCAAAATGATCGAAAAATTTGAGCGATAAGTAAAAAAATCGGACCCTGACGATAAACGTGTTTATCAGATTTCTCGTTTTTTTCTCGCCGAGAAATTTTTCCATGGGTCCGAGTAGTTACATTTGAGGATTCCCACTATACGGTAACTGAGAGGCACAACTTGTGTATTATTTACATACATGTTATTTTAGCAAAGGCAACAGGATCTGATCTTGAAGGAGTTCCTACTGCATGCGTTGCTTTCCCAAGAAACAACTTTTTTTATACGTCAACTGAATCACTATTTCGTCAAGAGGGTCCAAAAGGCATTATTTAACCAGAAGAAGGAAAAGAAATATGCTGTGTTGGAGTGTATGACGTTCTAAGTCTAAACTAACCCAAAGAGTAACAGACCCACAAATAAGCAAGTGAAGCATTTCTAATCACTTCAGAGTGCAGACTGAAGAGCACGCAGCGACGACCTCGATCGGTTGACCTCACTTATCTTCTCGCTCCCGTCCAGCTAGACCCCCGACCATCAGCCAATTGCTCCGTGCCCGCACCGTACGTGTGAGTCACACATACACATACAGGGGTACGGAGTATATGTGTAAGGCCGCATGCAATTAATTCATCTGCTAAGTAATCAAAAAAAAAAACTCATCTGCTCCGTGCTTTAATTCATCTGCAGGTCCAGCAACCTCTGTCCTCAATGTTATGATGAACACGTACTGTGGCTCCAGACTACCTCCGTAGGAAAGTGGTTCGTACTATGCTTTATAAGAGCTTTGGCCTTTGGCAAAAGATACGGAGTAAACACAACACCATGCTATCCCATCATTTTATTTTGTTTCAACAGCTGCGCATGTTAGTAAAAATTAAACTATGGTAAAAGTTATCCCTTATTCTGAACATATATCACGAGCTCCACATCCGCCGCGCTCAAATGCCTCGGCATATTTTGGACCCGGTGCTAAATGTGCATTAGCGCCGGGTCCAGCGGCTAGGAGCAGGGCGGCGCGCAGGAGTAGCAGGGCGGAGCACATTAGCACCGGGTCGTGGCAAGATCCGGTGCTAAAGCCCCCCATTAACACCAGAGATAGCTACCAACCGGTGTTAATGTGCCTCAGCGCATTTAGCACCGGTTGATAAAGCACATACCGCGGTAGGCTCTCCTCCCTTCCTTTTTTTATCTCTCTTCTCTGCAATCCCCTTCAACCTTATCTCTTCTTCTTTTCTTCTCTCTTCCTTCTCTCACTCTCTCTTCTCTTCCTCTCGCAGGCAGCGCAAGCCGGCGAGGCGCGCGCACGGGCGGGCTAACGCCGGGCTAGCGCGCGCGGGCGCGGGTGGCGCAGGCGACGCGAGGTTTTTTTAGCAGTTTGTTGGTTGTTGAATCTTAGATGTAAATTTTGCAGTTTGGTTGTTGAATCTTGGATGTAATTTTTCGTATCTTGAATTTTGTAATCTTTGGATCTTGATGTTGTAAGTTAAAGTTATGGGATCTTGATTTTGTAAGAAAGTTATTGGATCTTGATTTTTTAATAAATCTGTTCTTGTTCTTCTTCAAGAAGAACTGTAGAAAAGAATGCCATGGCGGTAAGAAAAGAGAGAAAAGAGATGAGTAAAACAAATATTTATTTTTTTCTGGAAAAATATTGAGCACCGGGTGATGCTTCTAACCGGTGCTAAAGGTTACCCCTTTATCACCTGGTAAAAGGGGTAACTTTTAGCACCGGAAATTTAGCACCGGTCGGGAATCCGATGCTAAAGCCCTTTCCCATCCGGTGCTGATACGTACCCCTCCGGTATATCAATGCCAAAAAACGTCACTTTGTAAAAATTAGCTAGGTAAATTTTTCATTCCTCTGAGTCTTATGTTTGAGGGAAGTAGGTTCAAATTCTAGTAGAAATTTTTTTTAACCCTACAGAAAACATGAACATCGGAAATATCGGACCAATTTTTTTCTTAAATTTATTTTGCATGTTTTTGCTAGAAATTGTCTCTAAATCATCATATATCATGATTGGATACAAAGCCACATAAAAAATATGATAATACATTACAAGTTTGACACATTAGATAGTTCCATTAATTGAACTTCCTGGTGGTTAAAAAAAATCAGACCCTATCAATAAACACGAAATTCCAGAAATTTAGGCATTGTCGCACATTATATATTATATAAAGGATAGCATGATCGAACAATAAGCTTCATGAGAAAGCGAATTGGATGCATGATTGGTTCTTCTTCGATCTGGCTTGAACCTTCAAGCTCCAACAGCCACGCCGGCATCCGCCGCTGGCCTACCCTTGCGCCTCCGGAGCCTCGCCGCCCTCTCCTCGGCGAGCTGCCTGGCCAGGTCGGCGAGAGCTTCACCATTGGTCCTCTCCCACGGCACCTTCTCGTACCTCCCGGTCTCCACATTAACCCTCGACACCTGCTGCTCCAGCACGCGCTCGCCGACCCCGACGAGACCCCTCATGTTCGCCGGCGTCGCCGCGTCCACCGCCGCGGCGGCGCCGCCGCCGAGGCTGAGCGTGTTGTCCTGGATCCGGAGGTAGTTCCTCTCGCTCCGGAGCAGCTGGAACTTGGCGGCGACGTGGATGTCGACGAGGTCGGAGCTCGCGGCCAAGAAGAAGTCGATGATGGGCTCGGTGCCGCCGCTCTTCATCCACCCGACGCGGCCCCCCACTAGGAGCACGTCGCCTCCGTGTGGAGGCCCTCGTCGGAGCGCAGGCCGGTGCCGAGGGAGAGAACCAGGAACCAGCCGCAGTCGTCCTCCGGCGCCTTTGTTAGCAGCAGGTCCTTCTTCTTCGCCATGATCTCTTCCGTGATCATCGTCATCGCAACCATCGTCTGCAACGTGCCAACGTGCGAAATTGATTAACACATCTTAGTTTGAATTGCTAACCCGCGTGAAATAAATTAATGCTGCAGTTTAGTAGTTGTTACAGAACTGGATTGTTGGCGGCGACGCCGCCGTCGATGAGGTTGTACTCGCGCCGTGCACCATTGCCGTCTTCGGTCCAGAAGTGGTGCGCCGGGAGGTAGGTCGGAGCCGCCGACGTGCCGATGCAGACGTCAGATAGCAGCGCGTTCTTCAGAGGCGTCGTCTTGGCCTGCAGAAACAAAAAAAAATGCCATTCGACAGAGACAGATCGATCGACACCATTGACAGAGACGTACGCGTATGTACGTACGTCGTGTGTGGAGAAGATGACAGGCTGCAGCAGGTTGACGTCGAAGGTGGGGATGACGACGCTGGTGAGCGTGTCGCGCACCCTCGCGCCGCCGAGCTCCCGCCGGAGCACGGCGCGGAGGTGCTCGCCGTCGTACTTGGGGCCCATCACCCAGGCCAGCAGGCTCCTGCCCCAGTTCCGCGGGAAGATGCGCGGGCCGTGCTCGAGGTAGAAGGCGTTGACGTCCGCGGCGGCGAAGAGCGGCCGGCGTCGGCGGTCTCCCGGTCCCGGCGCGGCGAGCATCGCCGCGATGAGGCCGCCGGTGCTGGTCCCGGCGACGTAGTCGAAGTAGTCGGCCAGGCGCGCGCCGGGCCCGTCGAGGTCC
>OAMR01000485.1:501983-513987 GCA_900205405.1 Echinochloa crus-galli | reverse complement strand
TCGATGGTGAGCACCGTCACGCGGTCGCCGACGGCGGCGCAGGCCGAGGAGGCGGCGCATGGGTGGTGGAAGACACGGCGCCGGGGTGCGTAGTGCTTCCTGCGGCTCGGCTGCCACGGCGAGCCGAGGAGGACGCGCCGGCAACGCCTTGCGAAGCTGAGCATCTCGCCGGAAAAGGCGGGGTGATGAGCTGATGGGCTACAATGAATAATGACAAGTGTCTTAGGAGTCGGGCTGGTCTAGTTTACGGTCGACCTGAGACGCTAGGAGGGTTAGGATATTGTGTCGGATAAGTAGAACCTCCTTTTTCCTTAACAATAATATAATGCAAGACCGATCTGTGATAGCTGCAAAGAAGGTGCAGTGGCAGCTGGTGCAATGCTTGGCCATGTGCCCATGTGATGACCATTGAAGCAAAAAGGACCTGCCATTGAAGCAACGAGTAATAATGCTGATCCGGGCCCAGGTTGACGTTGACGCCAGGTCAACTGAGGGTCTGAGGTCGTCATGCTCTTGACTTGTGCAGTGTCGGGACGCGGCAAAGCACCCCGGAGGACTGATCACTGTATTTGGCGAGGAGCTGCAGTAGCATGTGTTTGATTTGGAGACAAGCTGAGTGGAATGGTGCCGTCCTTGTTTTGTGCATCGGCACCTGATACATCTACCACGCAACAACTATGAAGAAACGGAGTGTGCATCCTACCGCTTCATTTGGCGCAACCATGCACCATCGAGGGTCTAGAAACGCATGACCAAATGTATATGCGGCCGCGTGGTTTATTCGCGCCACTCAGCCGGCAACAGAGGCCCCATGCTGCATGCAAGATATCAGTTGTTTACGCGTCGTGGGCGCCATCCGATCAAACGCGACGCGCCCACACTAGGCAAAAATTTTCGCCATGCCTCTCCTCCTTTTTGTATTCCTCAAACACAACAGGAAAAAAAGAAATGAGATGGCGACAGAGGGGGACGGTGGCGGCCATGGAGATGGCGGAGGAGGACCTGGCGCCGGACGTGGATTCGGCGCTCCTGTTGCCACCGGGGCAGAGGACGACGGATCCACCACCGCCCTATCGCCGGGTTCCTACGCTGGATCCACTGGCGCGTTTTCGTCGGGCGCCTTGATTCCGCATCCATGTACACCCGGCGGATGGAGCTTCCGTCTGCACGTGACAGGCCGAAGCGTCTCCCGCCCTACTCTACAACTCCCATCGGGGAATGTCTTCTTCCCCGACGCAGGCTTCGGTTCTGGTGGTGCCTATCTCTCACTAACAGGCGTCGGGGCTGGCTTCCTCCCGGCCATCGTAGATGCATCCACGAAATGCCACTATTCAAGAAAGTGCATGCTGAGAAAATGACCGTGGAAAATGTAAGCCCTTTCCGCGAAAACGTAAGCCGTTTCGCAGGTGATTTGGACGGAGCACGCAGTGGCGCGTCCGCGTGGTACAAATTGACCCCGTCAAATAAATGGTAAAGGATGGCCAATACCGCTTAGTGGTTTCTTGCCAAGTATGGGCCGGGACAGATTCATTTTCGTTCGAGCCCATAAGCCCGTGTCCCTGGTGGAGTTCAAAATCCGAAATTTTGAATCAGATTTCATGCTCTCTTCCCTTCTTCTGATTACACGCTCTCAGTCCTTTCTCGAGGGAGAAGTGGGGCAAGTGAGCACAAGAGGTTGGGGCATGTCTAACTGTGTAGATTCAGAGGGCCAGGGGCTTTCTTGTGTTTCTGAGTTGAGCGTCAGCTCCCCCGCGCGTGTGGGTGAGAGCGAGAGTGAAGCGTCGTTAGAGCTAAAATATCGTGTGGATGCTATTACTTTCTTGTTGTTTGATGAAAAATGGTTCACTGCTTTGTTAGGCAGGCACTGGATCGGGACACATGGGTGGGGACGAGCATGGGGGGTTTCTTCAGAGTTCAGAGTAGCAGCTGCGACAACTTTGGCGAAGTACTTCCTTCGATAGCCTTGCCAGTTCGTATACGAGCCTCTTCATCTCTGTTATCGTCGCTCTGCTATAGTTATTTTTCTACATAGTCAGTTGATGGATTTTGCTGCAGGGAGCTCACTACGGAAACCCGAGGTGCCTCGGCAAACCCCAAAACACTCTCGGCAAAGTCTTCGCCGAGTGTTACACTCGGCATACCTAGTGTCGGTAATGGCGGCCTTTGCCGAGTGTCTTCTATCGGGCACTCGGCAAAGGCTTTGCCGAGTGCTAGAGCCGACACTCGGTAAAATAAAGCACTAACAGACAATCGCGGATGGAACGGCGGCCGTCTGTGAGGTTTTAACGGAGGCTTTGCCGAGGGTTGCACTCGGCAAAGCCTCCAACCTTTGCCGAGTGCATCATTAGGCAAAGGTTGGGGACTTTGCCAAGTGGAACACTCGGCGAAGCCTTCTAGCCCATTTTCTTGGAAGAACTCTCCATCATAGGTGTTTGGATCTATGTTATAATCTTCATTGTTTGGAAGTGGTAGTTTACCGCGTGGCGACACTTTGTATACAACATCCCAACCCTCAAGACTTTTGTCCTTTTTACACGGGTATGACAAATAGTAAACTTAGGTGGCCTGTTGAGCCAATATATAGACATCGTCTCCTGGTAAGACAGATGACTGTCTAATTTCGACTAGCCCTAGACTAGGGGTCTGTCTCTCCACAGAGGGATCAAACCAATGACATTTGAAGATAACAGGATTAAGAGGTTTGCTTCCACTGAAATTAAGCTCGTATATTTCTTCAAGTCTCCCATAGTAATCGACCCTATCAGAGCCTGGAGTATAGACTCCGGTATTTGTGGTCCTTCGATTGAACATCCTCTGCTCATGACTTGTTGTACGAAAACGATAACCATTCACGTCATATCCGGTAAATGTCTTAACCTTATACGCACAACCATCGGTGACCTGTCTCAACTCGGCACTCATAGACCCATCGGATTGGCCCTGCAAGTTCGACCAGGATAGTTTGTTATATTAATGACACGACCTCAGTAATGTCAAATTTAGGACAGACTAAAATTAAGTGTACCTTCTGTTTGAACCAAGAAATAAAATCGAGGTTTCCATGTCTAAGAAGGTTATCAAATTCATGTAGGGTAGGATCCCTCCTATTACGCAAGAATCAATCAAGAAATTCCCGTATGAACGAGAAACAAGAGTGTTGGATGCAGAATAGTGACTAGGTACTCGAGAACAAGATGGTTCTGAACTTACCGCATGTACGGCTCAACTTCGGATAGATTGGTGAGCACATATAGCATGATAACGCGCCACTATATGTGCTGTATAGTGCTATCATGCTATATGTCTGCAGGGAAACACTCGGCAAAGTTGCCGAGTGTCTGCTTTATACACTCGGCAAAGACACCGGCCCAGTCAGCCAAAAACTCTTATATTTAAAATTTTCAAATTTTTTGAGTTTGAATTTCAAGATTTTTTAGAATATTTTTCAAATTTTCAAATTGTTTGCCGAGTGTTAGTCTTGTACACTCGGCAAAGAGCCAACACATCAAATGGCCGGTGCACGTGTTGGGCATGTGCCATGTGTTTGCCGAGTGTCGTGGCCGAGACACTCGGCAAAGAGGCACGTGTTGGGCACGTGCGTGCTCTTTGCCGAGTGTCAGGAGTCAGACACTCGGCAAAGATCTAAGGTCCCAAACGGCCGTGGCACGTGCGTGCTCTTTGCCGAGTGTCAGGGGTTAGACCACTACCAGAAAGAGTTGTATTGGCACCGGTTGGGAACCCGCTTTAGCACCGGGTATCCCAACCGGTGCTAACCTTCCGAGGCTAAAAGTGCTCTCTTTAGCACCGGGTCAAATACCCGGTGCTAAAGACATTATTTAGCACCGGGTCCAAATATGACCCGGTGCTAAAGATTTTAACGCGCCAAAAAAAAATACTCATCAATTTCTCTCCCCCTCTCTCCTGTTCTTCAAGAACAGGAATCTTCTTCAAGAACAGGAACGGAAGAACAAGAACAACAAGAACAAGAAGATTCATAACATATGTACCCATCTTGCATCTGTATAGTTTAAAACTTAACATTAATTCATCGTATCATTTTACAGAATCCAATCACACATATACAAATATCTTCCGAGGTGAAACCCAAACGAAAATCCATGCAGATCCGGCCGCGCGCGCGACCTCGGCGTGCGCGCTCGGCCGCGCGAGCGCTCCGCCCGGCCGCCAGCGCCGCCCGCCCGCCGGTCAGCCTGCTCGTCTCGCCCTGTGGCCTGGAGAAGAAAAGGAAGAAGCTAAGTGTGAGAAGAGAAGAAAGAGATAAGGATGAAGAAGAGGCTGGTGAAGAGAAGGAGATAAAAAGCCTGTCGTGTGGAGCTCTTTTTGCACCGGTCGTAGCCTTCGACCCGGTGCTAAATGAGTTTGGACAAATTAGCACCGGGTCATGGCTGCATCCGGTGCTAACGGAGGTGGGCATTTGCACCGGTTGTAACTATCAACCGGTGCTAAATGTGTTTGTACACATTTGCACCGGTTGGTAGCTACCACCGGTGCTATTTTGGGCCATTTAGCACCGGGTCTTACCATGACCCGGTGCTAATGAGTTCCTTGCGGTCGCACTTATGCGTCGTTTCGCTCCTAGCTATTAGACCCGGTGCTAATGCATCCTTTAGCACCGGGTTTAAATGGCACCGAGGCATTTGAGGGGGGCGGATGTTGAGTATTCTGGTAGTGGACACTCGGCAAACCTTTGTTGGAGTGTTTTGTTTGTGCCGAGTGTATTTGTCGTGGACTCTCGGTAAAGTCATGGGGTTGCCGAGTGTCTACACTTTGTCGAGTGTATGTTTGCTGACACTCGGCAAAGCCCAATGGAATACACTCGGTAAAGAACTAGACACTCGACATGTACCGGGTTTCCCGTAGTGGAGCGGGCCCAACCCATGTTCTCGCTGTCGATGGAGAAGGACCGGTACCTGTTCCTGAACATGACGAGAGGTTAGAGCATTCATGAGCTGTGCCTTGATTCAATTCAAAAATTTTGTGCAATAAATGGGCTGGCTGATTTTGTTCGATATGTTAGCAGGTTGGTGACTCAACAGAGCATGTTGGTGACAGCGTTGAGAACAATGGCAATAATAGTGAAAATACATATGAAACGGATGGGATGGCGGCATCGTCTGCAGTTGGGATCGAAGGGAATCTTGATGCGGATGCCGGCGAGGTGGTGAGCAACCTGAAACGTCGCCTTGTCTCAGCCTACAATGCTTCCAGGCGTCCTAGGAATTAGCCGACCTCCGTGTCCACCAAGAAAGATAGGATTTTGCACATTCATCTACAACAAGCAACATTCAACCTGTATGTGAATACACTCAACCACAACCTAGATTTCTTTGCATAAATCTGCATTAGAATGCCCAATACTAAGTAACCGTAGTTCAATATATAACTAGTGATTGACGCGCGCCCAGCGGCTTATGAGAATGTGATATCATACACTGAATTTGTGAAATAGAAACATTCTATTATGAACTTGTTCTTTAGGCTCCTGACATGATATCACAAATTACACGCGTGCAGGGGCGTAGAACTTTTACAACTCTGTGTAATAATGGTATTTGTGTGCAGTAGGTAGTTTTTGTGTACAATATAGGTACATGTAGCGGTGGTTAACAATTGTTAGGAATAAAGATATGGTCTATTTAAGTATTTATAAGGCTAGCCAATAGTCAATACTATGCAGGGCCGGGGTTTACAGTATGGTCAATGAAAGCAGGAAATTAAGATCTTAAATTGCAACCAGATTTCTACCTTTCATTTGCTAGCACAAGCTAGATGGAACATTAGGGCAAACCATAGGACATGGGCAGTTTTTTATTTATTTGATAAGTGTGCATGGGCAGTTTTTTCATATATACTTACATGTCATGACTACCGAGATTTTTTTTTTGGTTCGTATGCTCCAGATGCCAGCAGGTTTATAGAATTTGATATACTATGACTATGAGATTCAGTTATTCAAATATTACAGCAATTATTTGATAAGTCCATATCCTAGCAAGTTCAGATATTACATTGAATTGAGGGATGTGTCCTTTGATAGCAGCATCTAACAATGAGTATGTGCAAACCAATTAAGATTGCAATTCTTATATATGATGAGCATTAGTGGTTGTTTACCATATGTACAGGATGACCCAAATTTTCCTGATCTGTAGCAACGATGCTGGATAGACGTAGTACAGCATGTCCAAAAGCAATCTTAGTATCGTTCCTTTTTACCTGAATAAATTGATATTCGAATGGGATATGTACTATGAATGTCACCATTTTGTTTCATTAGGCAGAGTTTTGTGTAGAGGATGAGCACTAACCTTGATATATTTGCATTTTGGGGAATGATATAGCTTCGTGTCAGAGTCAGACTTCTTCGCTGTGGACAGCAAGACTTCTCCTCATGTAATTCTGTTTGGAATATCTGGAAAACCAATAGGTTCAGTTCATCTTTTAGTTTTTAGGATGTTGAAAGTCTTCTTTGTCTAGCAACAAGGATAACAGATCATATCATTTTTTACGAAAGTGGATGGCAGGGTCATCTCATGCATGCTTAGACAGCGTTTGCCGGCGCTGCTACCTGTCTGCTTTATTTGTCAAGAGTTAGTAGTTGGTTTAAACTAACACTTTAATTATATGTACGCTAATTATATAGAATGGTACGATTTTCTTGCCTCATCGTCAAGGTGGCTGTATTTGCACGGCATATGAGAATTTGATATTATATGCTGAATTTATGGCATAAAAACATTCTACTATGAAGTTGTGGTTGACAAAAATAAGGATATGTGTATAGATGCAAAGCCATCAAAATTGTTCCTTGCTGTTTTAGCAATAATGATGTTGCCAATAAGAATAGGATTGTTACACTTATTGGATTCGTATCACATGGTTTAGGTAAAATTTCGCATCACTCGTAGTTTTTCAGACCTTTAAGTACCATGTGTATGCATGTCTGAAGGAAGAACCAAGTGCCAAGCATATAGCAGTTTAATTTTACAGGGAAAGTAAATATCCACATGAGTTTTTATTTAATACCAAACATGGATAGAAACTTGGACACATCATCACGTAGGTGCTGGTAAGAGTGGTTGATACAGGAAGCATGATGATTCAAGTGGGGTCTTAAGCGTAGAGGATGTCGTGTTTACCTTGATGTGCCTTTCATAAGCCATGAAGCCTCTTCGAGTATCTCCCTGTTGATGTTGAATTGCTCTGCTGATTGATTTGCAATGTGTGTTAACAAAACAGGGAAGCTCTATGGAGTAAGGTAGGGACGACAAAGAAAGTGGAGAAGGAATGTTGTGTTACCTCTGTCATCATCAGAAATTGTGCCGCTGAAATTAATGGCAGCAGATGGATCTGGAGTCCATTGCAGGCTATTAAGATTCAGTTACTGGAATTGCCAAATTATAGATAACATACGGACAGATGTCTAACCAAAGTGCAGAGCGAAATGTTACCTACTTGCAGTAGCACGACATCAGTTGGAAACAAAAAACCATAGTCTGTCAGACCATGTTATTATGGAATAACATATATAATGATTTAGTTACCAAAAATTGTGGGAAAAAACAACTAATTAAAAAGGGATGAATGGAAATACCTTGCCAACCTTCCCAGCGCCCTCCTGCTTGCATCAATTGCTGCTGCTGGCCTGCCCCCTGCCTAGCTGATTCATGCCAATGCCTCTGCTGCTGTGCTGCGAGTTGTTCTACTAAGTTGCCTCAGCCTAGCGCTACTTGGGGGGCGTCGCAGTAGATGGAGATACAGCTTACAGGAAGGAGAGGTAGTACAAACATCTTGTGCCTGCTGACCTATTGGCCAAATTGGGAAAAGGAAAAATAAAGATGGATAAAATGGAGGGAGGGAAAACAATCTAAGAAAGAAAACAAACCTGCTAAAGAACTCGGGAAAAAACAGAAGGTGACCGAGAACAGAGTTAATGGAAACTCAAGTTGAAATACACCATTACCACCATGTCATAAAGTTGGACAGGATCATCTATTGCATTTCCATACAGATCCTTTGAAATGGCAACTAAATTTCTTTCCCTGCATCTGTAAGGAAACAAAAGTTCACATTTACACGGCAAATCCATTTGACCGTTTAATGATTGTACTAACAAAAGGGGAGATATGATAATGTAATACTATTGTGTTTTATAATAACTCAGATCACATGAAGAGTGCTGACCTGGTATAATCAATGCTTGTTTATCCACACTTGTGTACCACCTCACCTGCAGTCCTGAACATTCACTACTCTATTCTGAAACAAACAGCATACCTGATATTGCTTCTCCTCACATCATCACTTTGCAAAAATACTGAGCTAGCTGCACAATAGATGGTCGTATCCCAAGGGCAAAGGGATGTGCAATACCTATTTAGCACCTATAGAACAAAGCAAACTATGCCATCTCAGAATTAAAGTTCAGTTTTCAACTGGAAAGTACAGCATGTGGAAAGATATTATACAAAGTTCAATTAAATAAAGGCAATGGCAGAAGGACTGCAGTTATCTTCAACCCATCTCTCAAGCTGGTGGAAGGTTCAGTTATAAGTAAAATTATGATTGCTTAAGCAAGTGACACTGAAGCATTATAAGGTAACAAGAAAACATTATAGGCATAATTATTTTCTAAATATATTTTTGCACCCTTCTTCTATTTCAGAAATTTTAATGTAATTGTAGCCATAACAAACGTTTCAACATGAAATTGTAGCCTTCTCCTTAGTTACTTCTACTTACATGGATAAGTGAAGCCGCATTCTCTTAAATTCGGCACAGTAGAGACAAATATAAGGAGACCAATAGTTCAGGCAATTTTTCACTAAATTAAGAAAAAAGCTATATTTGAAAGCACATGCCACAGATCACAGCACTAAACTATCCATGATGAAGAGGTAGTAACCAAAAGAGACCTGGAAGAACACATTAAAATCAACCGAGTGAGCGTTAATCGCAAATAACCATTTGTTCATACAGAATAACCAAAATGCTTGAAGCTCGTCAATTGAGGCTATGCAAAAAGTAAAGAGTAGATGAAATACATAGATTATTTAGTAATGCATAATATAAATTTGGGTCAACCAGAGTGAAACACGATAAATAAAACATCCAAGGACCAATGGGAAATATTAACTTGGAGAAGCACCGCAGAAAGTAAGAAATTTAACCTCAAAGATGTACGATCTCCAGCGATTCAATAAACTTAAATTGGTTGCTTAATCTTGATTGAGATTAGAATACAAGAGGGCAGCAACAAGCAACCTACCTGGAGCATCTAAGTTCGGTTCTTCAGGCAAGCATTTCGTCAAACACAGTGGGGGCTTTCGTCAAGCTGCAGTAGCTATGGTGCCAGCGTCCGACTCCATTTGTCCCTGTGTAGGTCGTGTAGGTGCAGGCTCAGAGGCAGCGGAAGGCGGCAGAGCTGGTGCAGTTGATGTCACTGCTGCTGGCCCTGGTCCTGTCCGGGTCAGACATCACTGCCCAAGCACGCCAAGAACAGCAGCCATCACAATTAGATTTTCTTGTTGGGGTGAGCTCAATAATAGGAGAAGGAACTCGATTTAGACTGCATATGTATGGCATAGAGCAAAGGAAAAGACTATGACGGGAGGAGAAACTCACCTCTGACGATGTGTACTGCTGCTGCCATGCGCCTGCTGCTGCACCTCTACCCCACGTCCTCCTGCTGCTCAACTTCCGCCGACGAATCCACCCGTCGCTTGCCGTCGAGCGCAGCTGCGCCGGCCACCGCGCGGCGCCGACGCCTCCGTCCATCGCTTGCCACCACGCGCTGCTGCTGCGTTCAGCCATTTCTCGCTATCGTCTGCGCTGGGAGCGGCTGCTCCGACCAGGGGGCGAGGCATTGGTCTTGAAGGAGAGACATTGAGGCTCTAAAGGACCACTGCAGTGAGGTACCGGATCCGGCTGTAGAGTGGTCTGGCGCATACCTTGGAGATGGACGTGGACTCGACCAGCCTCGCAGTCTCCTCCGACGGCAGCAGGTTATTCGCCACCTCGTCGTAGTTCACGCCGATGTACGGAGGCCGAAGGGGAGACGGCCGGGACCTGCGCCGGGGAGGCCGGCACGGGCGGGGGTGCGCCGCCGGCCGAGGAGGCCGGGCCCCTATCTGCCGCCGCCGTTGGAGAGATTGCGGAGAGGGAGAGAGTGCGCCGGGGAGGCCGGCCCACGCCACTGCACTGCTGACCGTGGGACGCCCGCGTGCTGGCCACGCGCTGTGCGTCCTCTACCGCCGGTGGCTGCCCGCATGGCACCTGGAGCCCGCCGCACCCGCTCGCGGTCGTCCTCTGCTGCCCTTGCGCTCGAGGGCAGCTCGATGCGGAGCTGCCGCCGCCGCCGTTGACGCCGCCCCCTGCGCCGCCGGCCTGGCCGGAGGCCGCTCCGCCGCCGCGGGAAGCCAGTATGGGCCGGCGCAGGCTCGCGAACAGGGACGACGAGGGTGAACGACATCGCGGCGCCGCGGTGCTTGTCTCCATACGGAGCAGAGGGGGCCACCACCCCCGGGTCCGCCCGCCCCTACCGCCGCCGCCGCCTGCGTCGGTCCGCCCCAGCCGTCGCGATGCCGCCGATGGAAGAGAAGGAGGGGAGGGGGCAGCGCTGGGGAAAGGAGGGAGTGGTGCGGGGTGGAGAAGATGGGCGGCGGAAGGGAGTGGTGGCACCGTGGAGGTGAGGGAGGGAGGGGGTGGCGCGGGGGAGACAGGCGACGGGCGCCGATGGATGGAAGAGAAAAGACCACGGAATAATCTAAAAGCTTCGCGAGTCTTCCGTCCTACCAGCGGAAGCCACGTGCGTGCCGAGAAGGTAAAGCGCCGTGGTGAAAGCGCAGCCGCCGGATTAAAATCGAAGGGGGTAAAAAATTTTCACTGACGTAGCAGCTCCCGCCGGCCACCGCACCCGCCTACTCTAAAGAGGCTAGGCTAGACTAGACTAGACTAGACTAGACTAGATAGATAGATAGATAGATAGATTAGATAGATTAGATAGATCAGTAAATGATGGGCGCTGGCGACGGCAACGCTGATGAGCAGTTTGGGGATCTGAGTCTGGACGTCGAGGATGGCGACGGAGGCAGAAACGAGTGGTACTCTTGGAGGAAAAAAAAGTCAGCAAAATAGTTGAGCTACACCAGTTACCCTCCTAGCCGCCAGTCCTGGATGTAGAGCTCTGTGCATCTCCTGCGTCACTAGATCAGGCGGGCGGTGGACGCGAGGAGGCCGCAACAGGTCCCCTGCCGCTGCACCTATCAGTGGGCGTCGTCGGCGGCAGAGGAAGGAGATGTCGCGTCAGTGAAGGCCAGTAGAAGGGCAGCGTTGGCGGAGCTGCCAGGACGGTTGCATGCATCTGTCAGCTTTTTACCGCGTCCCGGCGCATGCGGTTGTTTCTAGGCATGCGATAAGAACCGCGGCCGCATACACCCTCTGAGCAAAGAATGTCCTTGACTCCTGATGCCTGCGATCTCTGCCCTATTATTGATCGCTCTCTTGTCATGCTGCTGGCACCTATGAAAACATCGTCACGAGGTCATCTTCGATCACAAAGCCCCTAACCTCCACTGGCTTCTTTCCCTCTGCAAGTTAGATATGCTGCTCTGGTGAAGAAACGCCACTGCCTGCTTAGCTGGTCCAGCATATGATGTTAGTTCTATGGAGGATTGATACATACAGGATATGTGCATCTGGTCGTGTATGTGCGTGTGTGTGTGCTGTGTTCGTGAGAAACAGCGAGAAGGGGTCGGTGCTTACCATCCCCGCCGGTCGCGGCGGCTCCAGTCGCCATGGCCGGTTCGCTTGGGGAAGTTCTGCGCAAGGCAGCGTCGCGCAGTGCAGGCGTAGATGTAGGTCGAGGTAGCAGGTCGCGCCGGCCCTCTGGTCGCCACCGGCACTGGCCCGGGACGGCGACGGAGTACGGCGATGACGTCGTGGCGGCGCTGTCTCTTATACACATCTGACAGCGCGAAGCTGC
>OAMR01000485.1:417758-498030 GCA_900205405.1 Echinochloa crus-galli | reverse complement strand
TAAAACATTATTAGTACATGATATCCTCCATAATAGACATATTCGTCCAGGAACTAAGATATATAAGTACCTGAGAAAACACGACCAACAGAATTAGTTCTGGAAGGCCAACTTCGACACATTTCGCTACCTACAATAATGCAGAATATTACGTCAATCCTGATGTTTTAACATGGAGAGAAATAGATAGAGCAAACTAACCCCTGGAAAGCCAAGCTCATAAAGTCCAAATCCAACAAGTGAGATCACAGGAACAGCTGACAGTGGACTTAATAATCTGCAAAAGGAAAAACATGGTAGAATTTAATTTAACATACTACAAACTAAAATGATACATGGCACTCCCGAAAATGCTGCCAGAGGAAAGAATAAAACTAACTTAAGAACATTGCGCCAGAGTCCACTGAAACCAAGTATGATCTGAATTGTCGATGCAATGATGAGAGCACCCTGCGTTCCCCTCATTGTCCGCAAGAATTTCTTCACGTGATGAATAAAAGATTGTCAACATATGGAACCCGTAGCTGAAATTAATTTATATCAAGTGAGAACATTATAACATAATAACAGTGTAAATTACATTAAAACTTCATCACCTTTGGGCAGAAAAAGTAATAATGCAATAAGCAATATCTATAAAATTATAATATTGTTACTATCAACTTTGGTCAGAAAATAACAATATCATAATAATTCTGAAATTTTATCTATGACTTGAATTTAAATTATCCCTTTGGTTCAAATTTAAACAGGGGCAAATTCTATTCAAATTTCTATTCAAATTGATCAAAATTGACTGAAATCAATTCAAATAATGCGAAAAGCTACTGTGCAGAACTGTTTCTGTTGGGCCCAATTTAGAAATCGGCCCGTGGCCTGCGCGCGCGCTCGCGCACGCGAACAGTGCGGCCCAGCCGCTCTTTCGACCCGCCCGGCCGCTGGCCAGTGCTCGCAGTCCGCAACCTGGGCCTGGGCCGCCAATTCGGCCCAGCGCCGCAGCCGCGCCCCCGCCCGCGTTAATCTCGACCGTTCATCAGATCGGACGGCCGAGCGCTGAGATCGGAGGTATAAAAACCCGCGTCGCGGCCGACGCCCCAAAACCCTAGTTCATTTCACTCCTCACTCGCGCAGACGCGCTCGCTCTCTTCTCTCGCTGGCGAAACGGCGCTCAGCGCTGCGCCGCCGCGCTTCACCATGGCCGGCGGCCACACGCCGCCGTGCCGCAGTCCTTGCGCCGCCGCGCCATGGCCTATGAGCCATGGCCAGCGGTGCTCCTTCTCCACCCCTCTCTGTTCCCCTCTCTGTGCTAGCCGTAGCTAGGTCTACGCGCGTGCGCGCGCGCGCCGTCGGTGGCCTATCGCCGGCGCGCCGCCGGAGCTCCGCCGCCACCATGGCCGGCGGCGGCGGCCATGGAGGAAAGGAGCAGCGTTAGGGTTTCGGGAGGAGCCGGCGGCTTCGGATAAATAGAGGAGGGGAGGGCGAGACGAGGCGCGGACGGCCGAGGGAGGCGGTGTTAGTTCTATTGAGGATTGATACATACAGGATATGTGCATCTGGTCGTGTATGTGCGTGTGTGTGTGCTGTGTTCGTGAGAAACAGCGAGAAGGGGTCGGTGCTTACCATCCCCGCCGGTCGCGGCGGCTCCAGTCGCCATGGCCGGTTCTGTTGGTGAGGATCTGCTCAAGGCAGCGTCGCGCAGTGTAGTCGTATGAGTGCGTCGCGGTAGCAGGTCGCGCCGGCCCTCTGGTCGCCACCGGCACTGGCCCGGGACGGCGACGGAGTACGGCGATGACGTCGTGGCGGCGGTGGCGGGTCTTCCCGTCACTGCCCGCGCTAACCCTAGATCGGATAGGTGTGTCGGTGGGTCGTGGCGGCTCAGGGGAACCTCGTATCTTGAGCCGGCGGCCCCCACCTTTCTTTATAGCGCAGGGTGACAGGGGCCCACCAACCATGGGTTGGGTTGAGCGCCCCCGATCAGGGCGCGGATCAATGCCCACGGCCTTTGGGCCGTTGTGGGCTGAGAGATCAACCTAACATATGAGACTTCTGGTTCAGTTTGTACGTAATTCTCCATTTCTTGTCCTCCTCTGTTGGATTTCATGTAAACTCGGCCACCGCCGAGCAAACCATCACCGGTCTCACTTGAATCTGTGGTTAATATATTTTGGTACCGACTCTTCATCCCCCGGTGTTCCAATAAAAAAAATCATGTTTGGTTCAAACGATTGAAAAGAATGGAATGAATAGAGTTTGGTGTGCCGTAACCCCGAAACCCTAACCCCCCACCACCCTCGCACGAATCTCCACGGTCATCTCGACAGCTCCTAATATAGGGATACGTACCCCGGGAGGTGGGAGAACATTTTCGGGAGAGCGCGCTGGCGCAGTCGCCGCTGTCGCAGTGGCTGCCGCCGCAGCCGTTGGAGGAGCCGCTGGTGCCGGCGGCAACGTTGTTCACAGTCCAGGTCTGCCCGGGGTCGAGCTGCACGCCGCCGCTCCGGGATGCCCGCCGGCCACACCGTGTAGCCGCAGTTGTTCCTTGTGGTGAAGGTGGCGCGGCTGGCACCGGTGGCGAAGGCGGCGAGGAGGAAGACGACCGAGGAGCAGCACGGGACGCCATTGATCGTCTGAATTAACCTGATGATGCTATCTACTTAATGGTTGTCTATGTGTTTGAGCTACAGCTAGAGCGAGCTTTGTAGTGTGGGAAGACGATGCACGCGTATTTATAGATGAAACGGCCGGGCATAAAAGTCAGGGGTGGTGGAATGACAGAAATGTCCTCGAGTCGCCAATATTGGCTATTTGGCTCACAGTGAGATAGATATATGGATGGAGCCTCCCGTGACTCTGTCGTTTAATTTCAGCTAGCGAATGATATTGAGATAGAGTGCAAGCAAAATTTGGCAACTTCCTAGTATATTATTGACCCATGCATGTAATAATAACAGAGATCTCGTAACGGCATGCATAAAGCTTACTATATGCTAGAAGTGATTTTTTTTTATCAGGGCCACTACAGAAATTAATTATTGGAGTGTCCGATATATTGCATATACATTTTGATTGGATGATTTGATTAGTCAGGCATGCATATATATTCTGATTGGATGGATAATATAATTTTTCTCGGAGGAGGCATATTCTAACCAGTCCACGACTAAAGCAGATACATTAAAGATCTTATCTAGAGAGCACAATCATCTCGGAGGAGGTCATTCTCAGTCATAGTTTCATCAGCATTAAATATAACAATATATCAAGGTTTTTGATGATGTGGTAAAAAATCAATGAAGAGAGAGATGAAATGAGTTTCATAGTGGTGAAATCTTGTATACACTGTTTTTAAGAGATGTAGTCTTGTAAACAACAAATAATAAAACTTTATATTAAGAGTGAGGTATTTCAGTTACGAATTAAATGTATTTTACTTATGTGGTGTCCTTAAAAACAGAAATATGAAATGCCCATTGAGAATGGCCTAAATATATACTTGCATTGCCTGAATAACCTAAGCCCCACCTATGCACATGTTGATGAAATAGCCATTGTCTACCGCCTATAAATAGGATGAGACCCTTGCATTGGGAGCAGAGCAAACCAGGCAAAAGCTAAAGCACAAGTAGCCACCGAGAGGGAGCGATCGAGCTAGCCTATGGAGGGCGGCAACAGGAGGGCAGCCGGCGGTGTGGTGGCAATAATGCTGGTCATGCAGCTGATGATGGCAGCAGCTCCGACGACCATGGCCAGCCGCTCGCCCGCCTTTACCTTGCACACCATGGCGAGGGAATTTTCCTTCCCACGCGAAGGCTACTGCGGGGAAACGTGTCGTGTGTTCGGGTGCTTAACTGCTATCGATGGTTGCTATTGCCATGAAAGTCTGAATTGCGTGCGCCCATACAATCCGGGGGGTGAGCTCTGATGATGCCATTTGCTATATATATTGGCAGCAACTTCTCTCTTCACTCTTCAAGTTATGCCACCACAGGCACTTGGTCCCTTAAAATGTTCGAACATCCAGATCGATATAGATGTTGCTATACATGTGATTTGCGTTTTAATTAATTGTTTGCTGTTTCAAGTCATGTGCTATGTACGAATAATTACGCTATATATAACTTGTGATGGGAAAGAAACAGAAGGGAGTGTGATGTACCTCTTTGTGCAGTGATTAAATAAATAAATGCGATACGTTGTTGGATGTGTACCACCTGGATGCATCTTTAATTTAGTGTATATTTTTGCATCACTTTGTTGGTTGATGGGTGTTCGAATTCCTTTGGACCCAAAGCTCCAGAGCGTTTCTAATTTAAAATCGGTACTTTGTATTCAATGCAAATTGGAAAGGTAAATAAATAGTAAATTGAAATGCAACCAGAAAATATTTAAATCCATGATAAAAATAACGGTGGTGGACCTAGAAATTCTCTGGAGCCTGAGCGAAACATAGCAACCCATGACAAGTTTAAACAAATATATCGATCACTAATATAATCGTGTTTGATAAACACGATAGTTTCTAAACTAAAATAGACATATATATCTCTAAAGGAGTCACTAACTAAGTTTATGGGTATGAGGCACATGCATTTTTCGAGTCCTATTGATCTATCAATCAACTTCGACTACTAAATAAAAAATCTAGAGAAAAAAATCAATTTGGTTACCAGTCTGGCAGAGCTTTCCTTTGCTATCTGCCATTCCTTAAGTTAGACTTGATCGCTAAGAGTCCAGAGTCAGGATTAGGGCTGGACCAAAAGCTCGAAACTCGTGAGCTGGCTCGGCTCGGTCCTAGCTCGGTTCGACTCGGCTCGGCTCGATGTATTTTTTAACGAGCCGAGCATCAGTTTTTGCTCGTTTCGTTAACAAGCTAGCTCGAGCCAGCTCGCGAGCCAAACGAGCTAGAAGGCTTAATAGACTAGTGAGTAAATTATTAAATAATTATAACATGTATATACTATTTATGTGGTTATACACGATGTTATAATTATATTTTATTATTATAGTATGGTAAAGTAGATTTTGAAATTATTAAGATCATGTAATTACTATAATTTTTTATTTCATATATATTGTTGTGACAAATTTAAATTTATCTCTAGCTCACGAGCTTAACGAGCCAGCTCGCGAGCTTAACAAGCCGAGCCGAGCCAATATTTTTCTCGTTTCCTTAACGAGCTGAGCTGGCTCGAGACAGAACGAGCCGAGCCAAAACGAGCCAAAGCGGCTCCGCGTCCACCCCTGGTCACGATGCTGCCGACATCGGCGGCAAGACGGCATGGGCTGTGTTTAGTTCCACATCCCATCACCAAAATTCTCAAAATTCTCTCTCCAAACATCACTATCCACCTATCACATCAAATCTCTCTCCTCATGCATGGAACACTAAACGTGGGTAAATAAAAAAACTAATTGCATGGTTTTGATGTACACGACGAGACGAATCTTTTGAGCCTAGTTAGGTCATGATAGGACAATGTTTACCACAAACAAACGAAAGGTGCTACAGTACGCTACAGTGTCCGATGCGACATTTTTTCCAAATTTTCTTCTACCCTTTTTGAACTAAACACAGCCATGGTTGTTTCCAGAGTACGTGTGCTCTAACCGGAATCGGAATCGTCGTGCCGCAAATGAGTCGCTCCCTGTCCTCAGCCCTGGTCTACGCCTGGAGTTTCTTTGCCTGGGCTGATTTACGAAGGTCCAATAGCGTTCCGCACCCAGAACGAAGCCCGGGCGACTGCCCAGGTGCCGGGCCTTGAGCAGTATTTCGACTTTAACTAAGAGACCATTTTGAAATGACAGTCTATAGGTTTGTTTGTTTGTTTGAATTGCAACTTTTGAAGATTTTTTAAAAATCTGCAGGTTTTTGGTTGTGCAAAAGTCAATATTAGCTGTTACAGGATGTTTTTAGCTTTCTTAACTCAAGAAGCTACGGAAAAACTCATAAAATTGAGCTTTTTCATATAAAGTCAGCTTTTTTGAGACGAGAAGTTCGTTTTAGACTTCTGGCTTTTTACGCTGAAAAGCGGCACAAAACTCAAACAGGGCCTATATACAAACTTAGAACATTTTCGGCCCATTACTAAAGTATAAAATGGGTAAGTTAGCAGGCCCATTTACGGCAGCACCTGGTGTACGGCCGAAGGCTACCGTGGGCTCACTACACTCTAGAAGCTAGACGCCCTTCTACGACAAAGGGGCTGCAAAGCACCGGTGGTGCAAGGCCTGCATATCCTTCAGATGGTCGCCACATACGAGGCCCAGAGTAGCAACACCGAAGGTCTGCTATCCAAGATAACATTCTCAAAAAAAAATGCTATTCAAGATAATGGCGCCTCTCGTCTCAGAACACTCCACCACAGATCAGTAGATAGCATAGGCATTTAGAGGATCTAGGTGATACCCCGCGCGTTGCAGCGGGAATCTTAAACAACATTGTAAGATAAAATTTAAAAGTAGAAAATATTAAGATTATAGACTATTTATCTCGAAGTTTAACATTCGATAACTTTTCGAAGTTTAGATATAAGCCTATCTTAAATTCGTGCGGAAGGGGAATGGAAATTGATTTTATAGATCCTCTTTCTTAATGATCCCTCCCATATAGTAAAAATGCATCACATAAGTATCTCCCCTGTATAGCCAACAATAATAAATAAGTCTTGGTGATGATTATTAGAATGTAGTTCAATTCTAAGCATTCAAACGGGGTCTAAGATTGTATGGCAACATTCTTTTGCAAACAATATTGTACATGAAAATATGTTCATTTTATTGAAAGACAATAGTTCTTAAATGATTGATCCTCCATGTATTTCTACTATAGGAATTCTGTAGCATGGTACTCGTATAGACTAAAATATTACATATGCTATTAGTTACAGAATATCGATGAAAGATATAAATAGATTGTTCTAGTGAGTGGTGACATGGATAGCTTGCAGGTTGAGAGTGTTTTAGTGGATGGTAATATAGATAGCTTGCATGTTGAGAGAATTCCTAGTAGGGAGCACTAATATAGTTTGTATGGTTCCTGAAAGATTCCTGAAACTCATGAGGTACCTCACGGCCAAATATCCATCTGTTCCTTTTCTTCTATTTTTCGAGATGATAAACATCTATCCGCAGCCCGCTGCCACTGCATATATGTATATGTATATAGGATACAATAGCCCACCAATTTATTGGTACTGAGTTATGCAGACAGCCTGTCTGGCAGCATGACTCTGAAGAACCATGATCGAATTCCGAATTCCCATAGCATTGCACGCGCAAACACATGGACGAACTGTCCAGTAGATTCAACCATTGCACTTTAACGATCAGTAGCAAGCATCTTTTAAATACTCCCACAAGTAAAGGCGAATACTCAGCATCTGAAACTACAATCAATGCCAACAAATGTCTTGTAATTTTTCTTTTGCCTGTGTTTAGTGCATGATGTTACATGCCAATGTGAGGAAATATTTTTCCAGAACAACCGATGAAAGGTTTTCAGTCGCACAGATGCTCAATATTACAAAAAGAGCATCCTGGTAAGGAGTAATAGATACTGAAAATTCGGACCTGATGAGCTAATTTACTAAGCCGAACTGAACTCATATGCTCATGCATGACCCACAAACATACATTTATTATAGATCTCACATCCATCAGCAGAGATTACTCTATAAGCCAAGGTGTTTGAACCGATTCCCATTGGCAGAGCTCGCCTTCTTTGAACCACAAAGCTGCAAATAGGAGAGTAACTTTAGCTTGCCATCACATATTATCAATTATAATAGCTGCATGCGTGAACGTGAACAGAATTTAGGACCACGCCAATAGGCATGCCATATTAAGGCATGTATAGCCGGTTCATATACATGTATAGCTGATTGATTACTTGTAAATCAAGCCTTCTTGGCTATATAATAGAAGGTCAACCCCCTCCCCCCCTGGCATGTATATCTCTCTACACATATCACTAAGTACATGAAACCATTTGTCTTAAGACAATTTCTGCTCCTGATTGCCACTTTTATACTACTCCAGGCATCAGTGTACTCCTCAAAGTTTGATGACCAAACTACCATTCCATGTAGCTTGTCGATTATTAACTCAGAAAATCACCTAACGGCAACATAGAACCATTCCATGTTTAAAGTGATCATTAACTCAGAAAATCACCTAACGGCAACATAGAACCATACTGAATTATTGCTGAACTTACCGATTTCACGCTTGCCATTATCAGGGCTATCACTTCCATGGACAACATTCCTGAAAAGCATATTCCATCATATTGTATTTGGTACATTGGTAAAATGGAGATGCATTACAACTAAATATCAGGGGCCATGGTACATCAACACATATAGCAACATAAACGTGTGAAATGGGTGCTGACCTTCCTGTTTGAACTGCAAGATCACCCCTTATGGTTCCTGGTTCAGCTTGAAGGGGATTAGTAGCTCCGATTAATTTGCGAGCTGATGCAACAACACCATTACCCTCCCAGGCCTACAGGACAGAATAACAAAAATTGTATTTGTGAACTACGTATCTGGTCAAAGCATCGAGCTGCAAGTATGTCTAGTTTGTAATGAAAATATATACCATGCAAACAACAGGGCCAGAAGTTATGTAATCGATCAGAGAAGGAAAGAATGGTTTATCCTTCAAATCCTTGTAATGCTCCTGATAGAAAAGCAATGGAAAATAAGACAGTATATGAACAGCACCAACAGCTAGTTGATTCAACATAGAGAAAGGTGACTAGATTTCTTTGATGTTTCCAGAAACGTCAAGAAAAGGCTGAATATGTGAACTTAACGCAGAAGAGAAATGTCAGTAGCGTCTTTATCAATGATTAGTACAAAAAGAACAAGGAAAGGCACGGCCACTTAAACAAGTACTCCCTCCGGTCCAAATTATAGGCCGCTTTGGCTTTTCTAGGAACAGCACCTAGATATACAGTATGTTTACTATGTATCTAGAAAAGCCAAGACGATCTATAATTTGGAACAGGGGGAGAAGATGTTTTGATGTAAGAATGTGATGGTTGAGACAATAAATCTTTCACTCACTTAAATAATTGATGTAACAATGGGATGGTTGATGCAATAAATCTTATAGGCAGCCAACTGCAGATCAGTACCAGAATAGAAATTGGGCATATTTCTTTGCAGGAAGGATAAACATAACAGCTGCTAAAATGTGGAGCACTGGAAGTATATTTTTTACCATAAAAGATGATTTTTTAAAAGGAAGTCTCCGGCCTCTGCAGCCGCACACAGCCAACCATAAAAGATGATAATTTGACCATCTCAAGTGATCAAGAAATGAAGAAACAGATACAAATGCTGATAAAGACATGTTCATTTAGAATGGCGTTGCCAACTTTGCAAGAAGCCAAGAACCACATTAGTTTTCCCAAGTTCGGTACATTTTGAGAAGCAAACCTGAGCCAAGTCCTTGGGGCACTGAAAAAGCTTTAAGCCCTTCAACAAGAAGCCTTTCTTCTCAAAGCGGGAAATGATCTCCCCAACCTATATGCACCAGATATGTGTTTTATCTTACATCAAACTTGGAATAAATAAAGAAAGAAACTAAAAGTTTTGAAAAGTAGGAAAGAATAAGGCATACCAGTCCACGCTGAACACCATCGGGTTTGATCATAATGTAGCTTTGCTCAACTTCCTACAGATAAATTTCTCGTTAACAAAGATTTCATTTTTTAAAGGGACTAGATGAATGTAGGGTCAAGGGATATAGAAATAATTAAAATGTTCTGGCATTGCATGAGTTTGAAACTTCTGTGATGAAAATAGAATAGATGACTGAGCTTCATTAAATGAAGGGGTATGTGTGACGCCTTCAAGCCTCAGGCACAGTATGCTATTCAAATTATTACAGAAATTAAACAATTGGTAGGTTCATGATAAACCCGCTAGCAAACAACAAATATGACAAAGATTGTGGTGTAGGGCTATGTTTGTGTGAAACAAGGCATGTTCGCTAAGTTTGTTTCCCTGGGTATCTTTCTAGCTATAGTTCAACAGCAAAAGTGAAATAGCTGGCCCACATGAATTATTGATGATATGAACCTGGATTTTAGGGTCTCAATGGATGCTATTACTGAACACTAATTATCTATTCACACTGCCTGAGATTTGGTGGAGAAAATGGTGTTCTATTGTGCCAATTGTGGAAGAACTAGATTATGTTTAAATCTTTGGAAAATAACTCAGTTGCCTCTACTATGTATTGAAGAGCTGCTAAAACAATAAATTAAATAATTTCAACATCATTTGGTATTCCACAATGAACGCCTAAGACGTGGAAAAGAAGTGAAGTTAGTAAAGCTGATATCATGTTTCAGTTAAGAAAAAGGCTATCAGAGAAAAGTTGCATCCACTGAATTAAAAAGTACCGCAGTTGTCCAACACATGGTTGGACAATTTCAGCGGTCCCACAGTAACTCCACAGGTGATAGGTACAATTAGGGGTGGTAAAGGGCCCTCAATTTTGTACTAGAAATTTTAAGGATCGGGCCGGATTAGGGCCGGGCCAAAATAATACTAGTTTTTGAGCTAAATTTTGTTAGGGCCAAGTTAGATTGTGAAGGAACAAACGGGCCATGATCCGTTACCACCCCTAGGTACAATCGCCAGAAGAAAGCAAGGTCAAACTTTGAGTGGAAACAGGGAGAACATAACACAGATAACGGGTCCTCTTGAAAGTCGTATTAGTAAAATCAAAAGGGAAGACACACTGTGGCTATGTATCCATCAAAAGAAAGAGGTGAGTGCCCCTTGATAATTAACACAATGTAGCATGTTGTCAGCATTGACTGCTGAGTGCTGACAGCGAGACCAAAAGCTTAATTTCACTCTAATATTCTTCCTGACACAGTAATCGCAGAGAATTTATGGACGTACACCAAAATTCCAGGGTATGGGTGAAATAAACAAAATCGACACATTTAGCGGTGCATTTTTTTTTTGCTTCAGTTCTGCTGTTCTGCTTCTGCATAACCCACCCACTAGGTTTGCAGTCAAAAGGTTGATAGAATTATGAATAATCCTATCGTTTCCTTTACCATTCCCAATTCTCCCCCACTCCAGAATCAACAGCCACTACAACTTCAAAGGATAACTATCCAAACCATGCTAGATTACTCTCACAGGGGAAGAAACACCTCCTCGCCATTTCCGCACCCCCAAGCAAATGCAAGTAAAGTCCAACAAGGCATGCAGGGGAACCAACCGAGGAGGCGACGATGCCGCGCGGAACTGCTCGAGCCCTGGCCGCCCTGCCCCTCCCCGCCGCCGCCGCGCTCAGCCCACGCCCGACCCGCCCGCGGGTCCCCTCGAAGGAAGCCGCGAAGGAGAGCGACGCGGACGGCCGCACCGCGGCGGATGTCCGGCGGCCCGTCCCGGCGAGCGGCTGCGCCGTCCTCGCGAGCACCGCCATGGTCTCCATCCTTCCTTCGCGAGCACGAGGATTTTGGATTAGGAGAGGAAAAAACTTAACGGCCAGAACGCGCCCTCGCCTCAAGTACGCCCACAGTTCCGCTTCACTTGACGTTTTACGTATTTTGCTTTCCTCGCTTTCGTTTCTGAAATGCGGAATCCTACTAGTGAAAAATGTGTTTACGTCTTCAGACTGGGTTTTGTCCCCCACGAGGCAAGACAAGTGGGGGTGGGACCGGCCGGGCCAGCCTCCACTTCGCCTCCCTGCAGCCGCGCACCGGACACAACACGGAGCAGCGTTTCGGCCAACTACACGTCGCCACGTGCCCCGTCCGGTGCTGGTCCCACACACTGGATCCCACGCGCGCGTATCGCCGACGACGGAGACGACCGAGCCGCAGCCGCCACCGACGCCCTCGAAGAAGCCCCGGCCCCGAGCCGCTTCGCCAGTCACCGACACCTGGGTCCCACGCGTGTCCGAGCCCACACGTCGGTGACGGGGGCGGGTTCCGTCTCCTTCCTCGCGACTTCCCCTCTCACTTTTCTCCGGGGCCCACACGGTGCGGACCCCACGGGCAGCAATGATATGATATCCCCGCGCCTCCCCGGGCCCGCCCGCCAGACACCCGCGTGAGAGAAGAGGAGAGAGGAGGAGAAACACCACCTCCTCTTCCTCCCCCTCTCTCTCTCAACCTCTCCTCTCCTCCGTCGCCGGTGACCTCGCCGGCGACCCCCGCCGCCGCCGCCGCTTCCCATTTCCCCGATCGCCGAATCACGGCCCGCGCCCCCTACAGCGAGCGACTCCGCGCGGCTGCCCAGATCCACCGAGTCCCCTCGTGCTCGCAGGCTGCCCCCCGCGCGCCGATCGGCGGGGAGTGGAGGCTCCCGTGGCCGCGCGCTCGAGCGCCAGATCCACCGATCCGCCTGCCGCCGCGCCCGGCATGGACGACTTCCAGGGCCTGCTGGCCCGCGACTTCGGCCTCCGCCCGCAGGGCAAGGCCGCGCCCATGTCGGCGGCCCGATCCTCGGGGCCCTCCGGATCCGCCTGGACCAATCCCAGATCCGCCTCGGCGTCCGCCGCCGCCCCCGCCGCGCCCTCCTACGACGAGCTCTTCGGGTCCTCGGCGTCGGCCCCGCCGCCGACCAAGCCCGCCCCGTCGCCGTCGCCCGCCTTCGACTCCATCTTCGACACGTTCCAGGAGACCTCCGCCGCGGCGCCGCCGCCGCCCAAGTCAAAGCACTCGTCCATGCCGGTCTACGACAAGCCGGTCTACGACGATGACATCTTCGTCGGGGTCCCTGGGGTGAAGAGCTCCTCGGCGCGGTACGACGACGTCTTCGGGAACAGCCAGAGCCACGCGCCGCCGCCGGCTTTTGATGACCTGGTTGGTGGGTTTGGGAAGAAGTCACAGGCGGAGGAGAAGAGGAAGCCGAAGACTGCTTCTGCGTCCACTGGGTTTGATGATTTGATCCCAGGCTTTGGCGGGAGAAGCTCGCCGCGGCAAAGGTGAGTGCTTTGTATGGAATTTAATGTGCATGGGATCGTTGGCCGTTATATTGTCGATATGCATGGTCTAGGTGCGTAGGTTTGTTGCTTCGATCAACTGAAACGGAAACTATTGTCGGCATTCGGTAACAGCTGGATCATGTGAAGTTTGTCGAGCTGGAGTGCTGGACAAATTGATTGTGCTGCCTCATTTATTGTGGATGCGTTGTCAAGTAGATTCTAGCTTGCTATTGTGTCCTAGGTTTGATTTGGCAATCCATACCGGCAAGGTAGTAAAGCATTTATTATATACGTTTAGTTCTATGCTGCAGAAACTATCTCAGAAAGTAATTAGGAAGTTCGACTCAATTGCCAGTTTTCCTAGGTTATGATAAGCATTTATTATTGATCATATTGTGCAAATTAATAACGTATTAGATTACTGAATGTCAATGCGTCTTCTCAGACAATCCTTTTAAGCTGTCGGTTACTTTGGACCTTACTGGTATACTTAGAATGTATGTTAGGTTTAATTTATGTACTTGTGTTGATTCTAGTACATGCTCTAGGCTTCTAGGTCATGCACAAATTTGATTTAAGAATGTGAAAATTTTATCAAACTCTCAACAGGTGTGAGCAATTTCAATTGACTTGAGAGTTAATGTTGGATTGTTTGTGACCTATTGAATTGGTCCCATGAGTTTATACTTTTGTGTGCCTACTGAGATGGATTAATTAGAATGTTACTACCGCCATTCACGTTTACTTGATGTTTCAGACAGCAAAACCAGCTTGTTTTCTACCTGATTTTCTTGTCTGAAATGCCAAGTTTATCTGCATGGAGTGAGTTTTTTTTATGGCTTTAAAGATTAAAATGAGGTCTAGAAAGGCTGACCCAAAACTTGGGAACTGTTGAGTAGATTTAAATAATACTATCAGGCCTGATCAATATATATAGTGTTGCTGGAATATTGGTTCTAGATATCTGTAAGTTTAGACAATGTAAGCATCGTTATTAGCTTGTATACTTTGTTATATAATGAAATCAATTTTCAAGTTTTCTTTGAATTTAAGCGCATTTAAGCATGCATTTCTGAGCCCTAACACATATTCCTCATGATTGCAAATGCCTAACTTCTTGAGGAAACTGCATACATGTTCAGTGGAGGTGTGATACCCTCATCAAATTAAGTTTAAACAATTGAATACATTAGAAATATTTCCCTGGAACAAGGAATTGTATTATATAAAGATACAGCTTATATAATGAACTATTTTAGTTGCAATTTGCTTTGATGTTTATGCGGAAATTTATTTCCCTTTTCATCTTTACCAAGGTACACAGACAATTGAGATGATGTGTTGCGCATCTGTTGCCCATATGTCATCAAACAGTTTAACTCTTTGTTTTTAATCTGCAATTTCGTGAACAGAGTCACCAAACACGATAATTGTATTGCCAATGCAGTTGGTTCAAGGGGGTTCATAGTGTCCAAATATTTTTGTTATGACGAGTTGACATTTGAGTCCCAGACAATGCAGGAAGAATTATTTGAAGTAATGTGCTAACAGATTATTTATTATTATGCATTCGGAAAAAAGTAGAAGTCGTAACTTGCAGCGTTTTTTACAATGGTTGTCCCTTTTGTGCAATTTGATGTCCACCTTGCTTCTAAACATGTTCACATACAAACTTCTATCTCATTCTTAACTTAGTCTCATTCTTAACTTCAGGGATACTGTTGGTGCAAAAGAAAAGAAGGTTTCCATGTCAACATCTAAGCTAACTGCTAGCATGGCAAGTGACCCCTTTGTTGTTCTTGAAACAACTTCGTCCTCGGCCCATCCATTCATAGATCCCTTGGATGAGTTGGGTAAACCTGCAAAATATCAAGGGAAAAGCAGTGAAAGTACGACCGTTGATAGCAGTTTGTTTGAGGATCCAGGCACTTTCAACCAGGCTTCAAAATCAGAGCCTTTGTTTACCTCGGAGGTGGACACTGGCTCGAAAGATAGGAATGGCTCGAGCAGAGCCCGAGGCTCAAATCCTGTACAAAGTTTCCCCAAAAGGAACTCCGCCCAACAACCTTCAGTAGGGGATTTTGAAAATATCTTTCCTAAATCACAGTCTGCCAGATATTCTGATGTCCATGTTGACATTGGCTCAGAGAAATACAGTGGGAATGGTATAAATGATCAGTCACCTAGATCTGATGAATCTGAAGATGAGATATGGCTTACAGTTTCTGAGATTCCTCTCTTCACACAGCCAACTAGTGCCCCACCACCTTCAAGACCACCACCACCTCTTGCAATTAAGCAAAAACAACATGGATCAAAATCAAAAAGAAAAGATGATGAGTATCTACGGCGGTCTAGGAAAAACTATGATCATCAAAGAAGTTCATCGAATCAGGCTGGTGTTTCTTCAGTAGATGAGCTAGAAGATTTTGCCATGGGCAAGTCTCAGAATGCGCATGCTTTTAATGAGGAAGAATTTGAGAGAAGTACAGCAGCAGCAGCATCTGCAGCCGCGATGAAAGAGGCCATGGATAAAGCTGAGGCAAAGTTCAAACATGCCAAGGAAGTACGAGAGAGAGAACGTGATGCAAAGCTTAGAAATAGAGAACATCAGGAACAAGATAATGAAACAAGGTCATATGCCCAGGATCGTGAGGACAAAGAGAGAAAGGAAAGACTTGAACAAGAAAGGGAGATGAAGCAAAAAGAGGAAAAGGAAAGAGAGCAAAGAAGACTCGAAGAAGAGAGAGAGCTTGAGCGACAGAGAGAAAGAGACCGAGCTAGGCAAGCAGTGGAAAGGGCTACAAAGGAGGCCCGGGAAAGAGCAGCTGCTGAAGCTCGTGCAAAAGCAGAAAGAGAGGCGCGCCAGCGTTCAGAGCGTGCAGCTGTGCAGAGAGCTCAACAGGAAGCACGTGAGAGGGCTGCAGTGGAGGCTAAAGAGCGAGCAGAGAGGGCTACTGCTGAAGCTAAGGAGAAAGCTGCTAGTCAAGCCAGGGATAGGGCTGCAGCAGAAAGAGCTGCTGTGGAGAGAGCTCAGCAAGAAGCAAGGAAGAGAGCTGAACGAGCAGCAGTGGAAAGGGCTGCTGCTGAGGCTCGGGAAAGGCAAGCTGCTGAGGCTCGGGAAAGACAGGCGGCGGCGACAGCGGCTGCAGCTGCAAGAGAAAAACAGAGTAGACCAGACGACCTTGAGTCATTCTTTGGTATGGGTGCCCGAGCTAATAGTGCTCCAAAGCAAAGGGCTCCAACAGTGGTGATTACTCTACCAAAATATACATTCCTCATTTGTATTTCATTTCAATTTTTTCGTTGTTTTTCTGATTGTGGAAATATCAGGATTCTATGTTTGAAACTCAAACACAAAATAGAGCAACTTCCACTTCAGCATCGATGAAAAAGGCATCATCAACAACAAATATTGCTGATGACTTGTCTGCAATATTTGGAGGAGGTACTGATCATTCAAGAAGTAGTGGTACTGATAATCTTGTGATACCAGTGTTCCTCGACACATGAAAGTAACAGTGAATTTGATTTATTTGTTATTTTAGCTCCAACATCATCGGATGAGTTTCAAGAAATTGATGGGGAGAGTGAAGAAAGAAGACGTGCTAGATTGGAACGGCATCAAAGAACTCGTGAACGAGCGGTAATGTTGCAACTTCAATTAGAACAGTTACCACTTACCAGCCTTCTATTACAATTCGTATTGTGCATACTTATATGTTCCTGGTTGCCTACCCCAACTTGCTTGGGACTAAGGCTTTGCTGATGATGATGATGTGGTTGTTGATAATGTTGTGGGTACTTTGTATATTCCTGGTTACATCTTGTTTTAAGAATATTCTCTAGGATAAACAAATTGCAATGCTTGGTTTTTATTACTTTCCTGTGTTCACAGGCAAAGGCTTTGGCTGAGAAGAATGAACGTGACATGCAGCAACAAAGAGAGCAGGCTGAAAGACATGTAAACACTATGTCATAGCTTGTAAATACATCGTTGTCCTGAGTCTACATAGTATAATTTGTCCTTTTAGACGCACTTTATTGGCTGCTAGTGCCTAGTTCCTCACTTCATTTGATTTTTGTTGTCTGATAATTCCAGAGGATTGCGGAAACACTGGACTTTGAGATTAAGCGGTGGGCTGCTGGAAAAGAAGGCAATTTGCGTGCATTGCTATCAACTTTACAATATGTGAGTTCAGACTTCTAGATTGTTGCATTTCTCACCCTCGTTTTTATCAATTCTTTGTTCATTGTATGGGTGTTATTCTTCTTTAATTGAAATGTGTCTTTCCTACTGTAATATATGATTTGTGCCTGAACCGTGATCTTTGCTTCCTTTTCTGTTTTCCCCTACCTCTAATTTCTGTTTTTTGCCTTTTTGGGTTTCACCTCTAGCCTACTCCAACTTGCTTGGGACAAAAGGCTTTGTTGTTGTTGTTGTTGTTGTTGTTGTTGTTGTTGTTGTTTGTGATGTTACAAATACAGTGTGTTTCTTATCGTGTATGCATCATGGTCATCATATTGTGTGCCTCCCGTTCATGTTTGGCTATGAGTCTCTAGTTTTGCTATAAGCATTCAGATCCACTGGTAGCAGTTTTTAGCTTCAGGTTTCATGCAAAGCTATAAAACATTGACAAGAAGTAACATGTACCTCTCGAAATGTACCATACCATCAAAATGTTTTGTTGTGTACAATACTTGAAACAATAGTTATGCACAATGCCATTGCTTTATAGGCATAACTTATTTTTCATTTTTTAAAGGACTCTTGTGCACAGTTAGTTAAAAGAGATCAATGGAATTCTGTATTAATTCTTGTGTTCTTTCTGAACAGGTTCTTTGGCCAGAATGTGGATGGCAGCCTGTATCCCTTACTGATTTGATCACTGCTGCCGCTGTTAAAAAAGTGTACAGAAAAGCAACACTGTGTATCCATCCTGACAAGGTGCAACAAAAGGGTGCAAATCTCCAGCAAAAATATATTGCTGAGAAGGTTTTTGATCTCCTTAAGGTGTGTACCCTTGAAACATTTGCAGCAGCTTACTGTCTATGCACCAATATGATAGTGTTGTTTGTTCTTGTTTTTCTTGAGCCCATGGACCATGGTGTGAGGACATTAGAAAGTCTCTTTTTTTTTACAATGTGAAGAAAAGTTGTGCACTTGATAGATTTTTTTTCCTGAAAACCTGCACTAGATAGGGTGTCAAATGTTTTGCTGAACACAAAAGTTACAGTCTTTGACATTTACTGCCCACCTTCTGTTAATATTTACAATTATTACATGTGTGGTCCATGGATGCCTGGATAATCATACATGTAAAGTACTGAGCCTTTATAGTTTGATGTAATCTCGGCACATGGCAGAACAGAATGTTTATTGCAACAATGGTTTGTCTGCATGGACCACCATCTGGTGCCTGGGAAGTACCTGATGTGTACTGTTCTGCTTACAGCCAAATCAATGCTAATCATAGCATCGACCTGTTAGCCTACTACATAGTAGTCTTAGTTTTAGAAGTTAGCAAAAAAAAAAAATACTAGTCTCAGAAGTTACAGCACCTACTGGTTGGGTAATTTTAGTGCACTGTGCTGACTACTTAGACTTGATCTTTGCACCTTTTTTTTTCCATTTATTAAAGAGTAAAGTACATCCACAGTACATGAAGTTGCATCATTATTTCATTTTAGTCCAACAAGTTGTAAACGTTGCAATACCATACATCAAGTTGTCGAATACAATGACATACGGTCCAAGATGCTGTAAAAAATATTTTAAGCCATATCGTGTGCTGACTTGGAGGCCTGACATTTGGATGGAGCATATATTTAGGACCGTAGGGGTACGTCTGGGAAGTGGATCTCTTTCCATGATCCATGTAAATGCCGATTAGGACTTGACAATTAAGAAACGAGAGAAAAGAAAACATAGCAGCAACCACCGATTGTATTCCAAAAAAAAAAGCAATAGCCAATATCAGCCATACATCAATTCATGGTGGACAAGAATGATTCGTGATAGCCAGCAAGCAGGAATATGCGCGGACACGCGCCTGCATCAGGCCTGCTTCTCCTAGCGGCGGCATTCTACTTAGCATATGTCCACACGATAATTTTAGCAGTATGACAATTGAACTTATGCTATAGGTGTTCCACGATGCAAGTGTGTTCTGCTCTTCAATTCTGTGTTTTAGTTCTGCTCTCCAATTTTTTGTTTTAGCCCTTCCCGTTCTTTCGGCAAGTGTTTAGATACTTCCAAGTCCTCGTTAGCATGCTACGTCCATGAAATACGCACTATTGTTGTACAATGGACCATATATGCAGCCAATAACAACTTTGTGTATGGTGGGTGCAACGCTTGCAACTTGTTGGATCAAAGTGAAACAGTGATGCAACTTCGTGTATGGTGAATGCACTTTACTCTTTATTAAATATGCTTAACTATTTGTTGAAAGGGTCTTGAGTAACATATAAGTATTTGGAGGTATTATTTGTGGTTTTCCAATTAATAATTATGTTCATGTTACCAAGTTGTTAGATAGTAACTCTGAAATTTCTGGGATGATGTTCTGTATTTCTGTAGTTGGAATATCCAACAAACTTTATAATTTTCCTATGCACTTCAATAAAACAGGAGGCGTGGAACAAATTCAACTCTGAAGAGCTCTTCTAACCTGCCTTGTGAATGAACACACCCATCAGTGCCTGCGCAAGGTACTCAAGAAGAAACTCCCAAGCTGGAGCTGCTTGGGGTTAATGGGGGGAAACCAGAAGCCAAGCTAAACCTCAACTATACCTATCGTTGTTGTAATCACCATTGCATGTTTTAATGCCCCCAATTTTTCTTCCCATTTGGTATGTTGATTCAATTACATCTCACAGCGACATGTGGTGGCGGCGGCGGCCCCAGCTGGACCTCATGTAGGTGTATATTAGTGCCCTGTTTTGTACTATTTATCCTGGGCTGTATGTACCGGTGGAGCGGGTGTGGGCGCGTGAGGGCAGTGTGATTTTGGATTAGGTACAGGGTTTATTTACCTTGGAGAGCTGGTTTTACTTGATGGTCAGGATGTTACTTGTCTCATGCCCATGGGTACTGTGGTAAGTTTTGGTTATATTGTTCATAGTCGATTTCTGGAATACCCCATCGTAGCTCATTCTTCTTAGTCCTTCGTGATTTGGAGTTTTGAATGCTTGTGTGTTAATATTTTCAGTTAGTGTTGTTTTTTCCTCTTTTTTTGAAGGTAACAGCAGGTGTTGTTAGTTCTTCATGGATGTGTTAAGTTAATATTTTTATGAATTAATCTAGGTTCAAATTCATAAAAGAACTGAGCGTATGCTCCTAAATGCAAACGAAGTGTAGATCTTTACAAAATTGCATACATATTATAGAGTAATTTTAGCCTAACCAGTATGTACTTTTTAGGCTCCCTTTGGAACAAAGGATTAGTGGATAAATTTTGTAGGATTTGTTACTCTACAACTTTTTCGTATGTACCCCTTTGGAATAAAGTATTGGAGAAAATCTAACACAATCTACAAGCTTTTAGCCTAAACAATATGCACTTTTAAGGGTCCTCTGGATGTCTCTCTCTCATCAATTCCTGGGTGTTCCTGTGTTGTATCCAAACGTTTCTTTGGAAAATTTTCTGCATTTTGAGTAACCTACTGTTGCAATTGACAGCCGACTTGAATCCTGTTTCTACGCTCCAAGCAACTCGTGATCATTTTCCACGCTATCGTGTTGAAATTGTAACTGATTTATAGCAAACCAATCTTTTGGTTTCAAACTGGACCAAAGTAGGAAAGAAAGCAAAATCCCCAGGAAATGTTTTTTTCTTATTAAATGGAAACGAGCCACCCTCACCTGAAAATGTTTTAAAAATATATACTCTAAATTTTTAACTCTTGGATCCTTATCTAGCAATCCCAAAAACAAAAAAAAAACATACTCCGTTAAAAATGAGCCCATCTATCCTACCTCATCTGGTGAACCATCAAGTACCCATTAGTGTGCCACTAGTGACCAGCATACCCTTCCTTTTCAGCACCTTATCATCGTCATGAACACCTATATCTCCAATTAAAGGTCTTTTAGATCTTTCTCTGAAAAGATATTATAGGGTTTTGGTTCTGAAAAGTTAACAATAAAGTTTATAAGGTGTTTTAACTTTCTAGGCTTATAAAGCTGCAAAGAGCTCAAAAAAACTGAGTAGCTTTTTTAAGCTTCTGGCTTTGCGAAAATTTCACGAGAAGTTCATCGTTTGCTTGAGCTTTTAGCTTTTCCCTGAAATCTACCTAGAAGTTCTACAAACATGCCCTAAGTTTGATGACTCTGCCACACGCCTCTTCGTTAAAAGGGACCTAACCTAACCAAAAGGGCTATGACGATGAAAGTCAAAATAGGTTTTATAAGGTCCACTTGAGGTTGCCTCTAAGTTATGCTTGGGACATAATAACATAACCAAAGAGCCTTTGGAGAGACAAAGAGGAAGACAAGATCACAAGTTTGTAAAAAGTCCACTTAAGATTAGTTTTGAATTATAGTAAGAGTTTAATACATAACAAAAGACATGTTTGTAAGCTTCCACTTAAGGTAGTCTTAACTCATCATTTAAGAATAAAAAAAAGAAAATTAAGAAACTTCTCGATGGCAAATAAATATAGCCAACTAATTATGACCTGTTATTTGGAAAGAAAAAGTGCCGTTAAATAGGGCTAACACGAAGCACCCCTTCCCCCTCCACGATTTATTCTCTCCTTGTGCCTTCCATCTTCTTCCCTAGCGCGACCTCCAGCATACAGGCCTCTTCGTCTTTCTAGTCTTGCCTTCCACGTTGGCGAGGACTACCTCCTCTATCACATCTACCTATTCGGAAGTGCTCCCCATATAACAGGACCGTCACCACAAGATCTGTTGCCACAGGATGACTCCCTCTCGAATCCGACAAGTCATGAATGTCCGCCGCCGGCACCACTCAATCACCATTTCCCGGTCACCATAGATCATGGCGGGCGATGTTATTGCCAACTTCCTGTCTTGCACACACTCCGCAAACATCGTTGGTTCGACGCGTTCTATGACTATCCTTTTAGATCTAGCAGCCACCAAACCCCCTCCCAACTCAAAACCCTAGCCCAGACTAGAGCTTGCTAAAGTTAGATTTGTTTCTAACCGGGGAGGATGTCGAAGAAGAAAGGATCTGCCGAAGTAAGATTTATCTTTTTCATTATTTTTTGGAATTTTTTGTTCTCACATTGCCTCTCCATCGAAATCAGATGGCTCTCAAGGTATGCTAAACCAAAATTTCACTATTTTATTACTTCTCTACGCGGTTACGATGCAATAAACCTATCAAGTATATTTCTATACAATGGTGAAGGAATTGATCTATCTGACACTCTGTGTTATAACAGATTATAATTCATGAAAAAAACTGAACTTTTTGACAAAAAAAACTGAACTTTATGTTTTGATTTTTTTGGGTTTCTTCGAACTAATTAAGAAACTTTGAAATTTATTCACGGTTTCTTCGGCTGCTTATTCCAGTTCCAATTCCCAACGGTAAACCCTTCTCCCTCCCCCTCAACCTACCGGCTCCAATTTCATTTTCCCACCGCAAATTTCAAAATTCCCTCCTCTCTCCGGCCTCCCCATTCCCCACCCCACCCCGATCTCGCCGCCATGGACGCCGACGAGATGGACATCGACTTCGATGGCGGCGGCGGCGCCGCCGAGATCGCCTCCCCTTCCTCCGCCTCCCCTGCGTCCGCGCCAACTAATTATGACCCGGAAACAAAGAGCGTTGTCAAACAGCGCTAACACGGAGCACCTTCCACCCCTCCCCCCTCCACAATTTTATTCTCTCTCCATGTGCCTTCCATCTAATTCCCCAGCGCGAGCTCCAACATACAAGCCTATGCACTTTTCTAGTCGCCTTCCACGTTGGCGAGGACTGCCTCCTGTCTCAGATCTACCTTATCGGAAGTGCTCCTCATACAGCATAGGCCGCCGCCGCCCCATCTCAGCTCCAACAGGACCGTCACCACCAGATCTGCCGCCATAGGATGGCTCCCTCCCAAATCCGACAAATCATGAATGTTCACCGCCGGCACCACTCAATCACCATTTCCCGGCCACCATGGATCATGGTGGGCGAGGTCATTGCCAACTTCTTGTCTCGCACACACTCCGCAATCATTACTGGTTCGCCGCATTCTATGGTTGTACTTTTAGATCTAGCAGCCACCAAACCCCTCCCAACTCAAAACCCTAGCCCAAAGTAGTGCTTGCTAAAGTTAGATTTGTTGCTAACAGAGGAGGACGTCGAAGAACAAAGTACCCGCCGAAGTAAGATTTATCTTTTTCCTCATTTTTTAATTTTTTTTGTCTAACATTACCTCTCCATCGAAATCGGTTTGCTCTCGAGGTAGGCTAAACCGAGATCCCACTCAATCTAGATTTGTAGATTTTATCTCACTATTTTATTACTTCTCTATGGGGCTATGCAATGACGCTATCGCTATGCAATGAGTCTAGCAATTATCTTTCTATACTCGGTATAACCATTGATCTCTCTGTCACTCTATGTTATACCATATTTATATAAATCCTGAGAAAAAAACTGAACTTTATGTTTTGATTTTTTTGGTTTAGACGAGACTTTGAAATTTATTCACGGTTTCTTCCGCTGCTTATTCCGGTTCCAAACTTCCAATTCCCAACGGTAAACCGTTCTCCCTCCCTCTCCAACCTACCAACCCAATTTCGTTTTCCCACCGCAAATTTCAAAATTCCCTCCTCTCTCCTGCCTCCCCATTCCCCACCCCACCCGATCTCGCCGCCATGGACGCCGACGAGATGGACATCGACTTCGACGGCGGCGCCGCCGCCGAGATCGCCTCCCCGTCCTCTGCCTCTGCCTCCCCGGCGTCCGCCTCGGGCTCCCTCCCCGGCGTCCTCTCCGAGCTCGCCTCCCTCCACCGCCGCGCCTCCTCCTCCTCCGCCTCCCCGCCGCTCTCCCTCCCCTCCATCACCTTCCTCTCCTCCGCCCCCTCCGCCGTCTCATCCCTCTTCCCCCGCCTCGCCGCGGCTGGCATCCCCGCCTCCTCGCTGCTCCCCCCGCTCGAGGCCTCCCTCTCCGCGCACCAGCTCCCCGCCGCCGTCGCGTACCTCCGCCTCCTCCTCGCCCCGGTCTCCCCGCTCCTCACCCTATTCTCCCCGCTCCCGTTCCTCTCCCTCCTCCTGGCCATCCGTAAGGCCGCCTCCTCCGCCGGCGGCGCCGGCGCCACCAACCCTAGCTCCGGTTCCGGCGGCGGCAACCCCCGCAAGCGCAAGAACCAGCGCCACAAGCCGCCGGCGGCCCCGCGGGCGGCGCCGTCGCTCCTCCCGCGGGCGCTCTCGCTGCTCGCCGACGCCGCGGGCAGGCTGCCCCTCCGGTCCCACCCGGACGCGCGGCGGTCGCTCGTCGACACCGCCGCGGAGCTCGCGGCGTTCGATGTCCTTGCCGCCGTCCTTGGATCCGACTACCACGCCGAGGCGGTGCAGGATGTGGTGCGCGCGATTGCGCCGGTGGTACTGTCAGGGACGAAATGTGGTGCACGTGTGGCTGCGGTGCAGTTCCTGGTGACAAAATTGGTGCCCTTGGGTGCGGAGGAAGGGGAGGATGTGGTGAGGAAGGCTGTGGGGTACCTGCCGAGGTACTTGGCTGTTAAGGCGCCGGACAAGTCGGAGGCCAGGGCACTGGCGGTGGAGGCAATTGTGGAGGTGGTGCGGGCATTGGGCGCCGAGGAAAGGGAGGGGTTTGCTGAGTATGTGGTGGCCATGTCAAAGGGAAAGGCGAAGGGACGGCTGCTTGCTGTGGATTTGGTCCTCGCAATGTTGCCGGTGCTGTTGCCATCTGATGGGGATGACTGTGATCTGGGGGAGGACTCTTGGGGGCTGAAGTTTCTCGGGGTGTTGGTGGAGAGGTGCTCTGATAGCGTTGGAGGGGTTCGAGCTCGAGCGTTAACAAATGCAGCCCAGGCGCTCGATGTTTTGTCTGAGAGAGGTGTGGAGGTTGACCAGTTGCAGGAGGCGATGAAGATTGGGGACATGGGGCTTGGGGAATTGCTGAGACGGCGCTGCACCGATGACAAGGCTGCTGTAAGGAAGGCTGCGCTTGTGCTCATCACAAAGGCGATCGGTTTGATTGGTAGACCTGTTGATGAGTCTCTACTTTGTGCAACGGGTGCTGCGTGCTCTGATCCATTAGTCAGCATCCGCAAGGCTGCTCTTGCTGCCATCTCAGAGGTGTTTAGGAAATTCCCTGAGGAGAAAGTGATGAAAGAGTGGCTTCAGGCTGTTCCTCCGCTAGTGATTGATAGTGAGACAAGCATCCAGGAGGAATGTGAAAACCTCTTTCTAGAACTGGTGCTTAACAGGATCTGCCGAGCTGCCAATTTGAACCTAGACGATGATTCTACTTCCTTGGACGAAGTTTTTCCTGAAGGGACACTGGATTTGCTGAAAAGCATCTGTGATGGAGAGGTTGCTCCATGCATAAAGAAGATATGTGCAAGCCTAGGGAAGAAGAAGAAGCTGAAACCACTGCTTTCTAGCTCACTGCAGAACATCATAACAATATCTGAATCCTTGTGGCTGAGAAGTTGTAAGCCAATTGAGAATTGGACTGCGCCTATAGGGTCTTGGTGGTATCTTTCTGAAGTCTCATCCTTCGCACCAAAATCAATTAATTGGAAGTTCCTCTCCCACCACTGGAAACTCCTTGATAATGTTGGACAAGACGATAAAGGTAAAGCTTGTTCTCAAGTGGAACCAAACTCTGCGCTCTGGGCAGTTAATCGTGTGTCACTCTTACAAACTATTTCAAACGTCTCCATGGAGCTACCTGTGGAACCTGCAGCAGAATTGGCACACAGCTTGCTCACAAGGATTGAGAATTTTGATATGAACCTGAGTGAGGTAATCAGTTAGTTGATCCAAAATACATTGACTAGCGCCAATTAATTTGCTTTTGCTACAGTTAAATGTTGAACTAGCATCACATTATGTTTTAACAGTACCAGATCTCACTTGATCTGCCATGTGAAAGCCAGGATTACATTTACTAGGCTTTATGGAGTGTGCCCTAATCTTATTGCCCAATCTATTGGAACCTGGAGACATGTCCTGTTCTGAAGACTTTCTAGTAATTTTTGAAATTTGGTACGGTCTTAAATGTAGGCCAGCATATCATAGTTATAAAAGGACACAACTTTAGATCCATTGTGCTTGCCAATGTGGTTATTATAATAATCAATGATATTTTCTGGAACGGAAATCCTACCGACTTAGCTGAAATCTATTGCAATCACAATATATTGCTGTAAAGCCTGCTTGTTACCGATTTGGAATCTAATGATAAGAATTCAAGATTATCCGGAATCTTTGCTGTTTAGACTGCAATGCTGCAATAATGTTCATCATGCATTCAAACTATCTTTTTCCTTGATATAGTCTTTTGCTGCGTTGTTGTGTAAATCTACAATTTTCTGTACCAAAGTTTCTCTTAACTGAAGTAATTCAAATCCATTTCTTGACCATAATTTTTATGCATACATGAACAGGTTGATGCCCATGTAAAGTCGCTGAAAACTTTATGTAAAAGGAAAGCGAAAACAGCTAAGGAGGGCGATGCACTGATCCTGAAGTGGGCACAGCAACTTATCCGTAGCGCTGTTGACATCCTTGACCAGTACATAAAAGAGGCGTCAGAATCAGCCAGGAGTCACAGTTTCATTACTCCTCTGAGTACCAAACGCAGGGGAATGAAACAAACATCTGCGCCAAAGTCAACATCACAAGCAGTTATTGCTGTGTTCACTGTTGGGTCGCTGATCCTAGCTTGCCCCATTGCAAATGTGAAAGACATCACTCCTTTGCTACACACAATCATAACTTCTGGGAACTCTGAGCCAAGGCCAAAAAATCTTGTTGGTGGGACCGTTTCTTTCAAAGAGTTAGCTCCATCATTATATATACAATCATGGGATACATTGGCAAAAATATGCCTTGTAGATGACAAAATTGCCAAACGATATATTCCAATTTTTGTTCAGGTATGTTTTCTGTGCTGGTCTTATGACTACTCTTTAACAGATGGACAATCAATGTTGCTTCTATGAATCAGGAGCTTGAGAGGAGCGATATGGCTACTCTTCGGAATAATATTATGATTGCAATGGCAGACTTCTATGTCCGTTATACTGCATTGGTTGACTGGTGAGTTTATATTTCGTATAACCACTGATAATAATGTCACTATCCTTCCAGAATTTGCTACTGTTAATACCGCACGTTCTTGTAAATCAGAATGTGCTTTTCAGACACGCTTTCTCTCAAGAAAAATTAAGGCTATTTCCATGTTTTTATGGCGGTAAGGCGAGGCGTGGCGACCCACCACCTTCCAGATGCCTAGGCGAGTATGGCGCGCGGCGAGGCGACGCCATACGCATACCTTAACCTTAGATGGAGTGACACGAACATACCTTGTTGCCGCAAGTGTTGGCAGAAATCTAATCTCTAATATGAGCACATACTTCAGACTTCAGAGAATGAAATAGTAAAAGCATCGTAGCAGAAATAATAATCAAAACAGAGGCACATATCACAAAGGCACACATCGATAGAATTACCAAAGGTGAGGAAAATATTGGAGCATCATGCAGACAGGCACACATTCACACAGTGGCCCTGTTTAGTTCCTTTCACTTCTCAAATTCTCTCTCCAAACTTCACTATTCACCTATCACAATCAAATCTCTCTCCTCATGTATGGAATACTAAATGGGGAAATAAAAAAACTAGTTGCATGGTTTTGATGTACACGACGGGACGAATCTTTTGAGTCTAGTTAGGTCATGGTAGGACAATGTTTACCACAAACAAACGAAAAGTGCTACAGTGTCCGATGTGACCTTTTCACTCCACTTTTCACCTTTTCACCTCAACTAAACACCCCCAGTATTACAAGGCTGTATACCTGACTAGCATCTAGAAGTACAGAGCAGCCACAAGTCCACCACCACCACCCACAGACCACCAACGATAGGAGTAGAGCAGGGAGCGGGAGAGGAAGACACGCATACCTGACTAGCTGTGAGGGCAGGACGGGGTAGGCAGGGAGATGGGAGGAGGAGACGTCTGCACCACAAATCGACGGAACAGAGGTCGGGGGAGCGAATCGGTGGCGCGAATCGACGGAGCTGGGGCTGGGTGGAGGTCGGAAGCACTAACCGGCAGGAATCAACGGAGCTGGGGCTGGGTGGAGGTCGGAAGGACGAACCGGTGGAGCTGAGGTCGAAGGCGGCGCAAATCGACGAGGTGGATGTCAGAGGCACCAATCGACTCCGCGAATCAGCGGAGCGGAGGTTGGATTGCGCGAATCGATGGGGAAGAAGCGGCGGGAGCGTCTGGAAGGAGGCGTCGCGCCGCCGAATCGCAGGTGCCGCCGCCGTCCTCTTCTCTTCCCCTCTCACCTCTCTTTCCCTCATCCTCTCTCGGATGGCGCGCTGCATGGGGTTTCCCAGTCCCGCGTGGGGTATAGGCGCGGGATTTCCCCCGCGCACGCTGCCGCGCCTGGTTTCCCGCGCGCGCATCGCGCTGCAGCTCGTTTCCCCCCGCGCGCGCTGCCGTTTTTCCGCCGTGCGGCGTCTGCCTGACGCCTAGGCGACGACTACGTGCTCGAGGCGACGCCATACGCGAGGAAGTCGTGGCGGACGCGACGCCACGATTGGAAAACCGCCCAGACGCCTAGTCGACGCCTAGGCGACGACTAGGCGACGCCATAAAAACCATGGGCTATTTAGACAGTCACAATTTACAAAATATTAATAGTTTGAAGTTTTTCCACCTTTGCAATGTTCAGACAATCAGCTGATTCTGGTGAATAAAATGTGCCTCTTATTTGTTTCCCGCTGTTTTCTTATTCTAGTATTAGTTCATGTAACTCCCATAGTGTATATTTCTCCAAAGAAAGTTGAAAAATATATTTTTAAGATTCTAGCAACATGATTGAATTCGTGTCAGATGTTATTGGAGGGAAATCTGTTAGGTTGTTACTGTGTTGGCAGTTCAGGTTAATGTTGTAATACTGTCCTCAGAATATGCTAAGAGTTTTCTGTGGTTTCTGGAAATGCTAAATAGATTTTGTCTTGGCAAGATCATCTATCAGTTACATTTCACAGATGTATGAAGAAATATTTCACACTTATTTTCCTAATAGTTGAAGTCTTATTTGCACATGCGAACTTTGACGAGCTATCTTTTATGATGTCTCTGCAGTTATATGTCAAAAATAACAAAATCACTGCGTGACCCCTGTGAAGTAGTACGGAGACAAACATTTATTCTACTCTCGAAGCTACTGCAGGTGCTAATCACTCCTTTAATGTTTTGATCTGAATATTGAATGATGGTTATTGAGACTACTATTTTATCCAGAGGGATTACGTGAAGTGGAGAGGGGTTCTCTTCCTTCGGTTTCTGCCATGTTTAGTTGATGAGTTGGAGAAGATAAGGCATTTGGCTGACTACCTTTTTGGGAACATCTTAAAAGGTATTTACTAATTGTATCCTTTTCTTGTTTAAGTCGCTGCCTAATATCTACATAAATTTTGCAGCTAAAGCACCACTCCTTGCATATAATAGCTTTATTGAAGCTATATATGTCCTAAACGATTGCACTGGACATGGTGCATATAGCGACTCTCAGGGAAGTTCAGACAGAAGACCTGCCCTTTTCGCAATTCGGTAAAACAAGTCAAACTGTCCTTGCAAGAACAATGTGTCACCCCTGGCTGAATTTTAACATGCTCCTTTTTGTTGCAGCGGCACTGACGAAAGATCGAGGTCAAAACGAATGCACATTTATGCCTCTTTGCTGAAACAAATGGCACCAGAGCATCTTCTAGCCACGTCGGCCAAGTTATGTGCTGAGATCTTGGCATCTGTTTGTGATGGCTTGCTCAGTGTCGATGATGCTGGTGGAAGGGCTGTGCTTCAGGTAGGGAACCAATATCTTCACATAAGTTTCCTGCCAATTTGAGCTGAGAGAGCATCTTGGATGTCCATTGCTTCTAGCATGATTACTTGCCACTTGATTACATCCAATGTATATATGCATCCTTAGTTTTAGATTAGTGCTTTGTGGAAGAGTTGGATAGTTCCATATTTGTTGCTGCTTTTCCATTGTTGTGTTGATTTATTTCTTTTTTCCAACAGGATGCTCTGCAAATACTGGCTTGCAAGGAGATGCGCATCCACCCCAACATCTGCGCAGAGAGTACCGAGATGGACGATGAAGGCGGCGAAGGCGGAGGAATGGCCAGCGCTCTCCAGGCGGCCAAAGGGAGGGCAGTGACCCAGGTCGCGAAGAAGAACCTGATCCAGATCGCGGTCCCCATCTTCATTGAGCTGAAGCGGCTTCTGGAGAGCAAGAACAGCCCGCTGACAGGCTGCCTGATGGAGTGCCTGCGCGCGCTGCTCAAGGACTACAAGAACGAGATCGAGGAGATCCTGGTGGCGGACAAGCAGCTGCAGCGCGAGCTCCTCTACGACATGCAGAAGTACGAGGCCGGCAAGGGGAAGGGCAAGGCCGCCTCGGCGGACGCCGAGGCCGGCCCCAGCGGCACAACCAGGTCCCCGGCTGGGCGGACACCTGCTGGTGCTGGTGCTGCAGCTGCGGCGACGGTGGATGCCTCTGCTGCGAGAGTCAGGTCGGTTCTGAAGGAGGTGAACAGGAACACTAAGACGCCGCCGCTGCACTCGATGAGCGTGCCCAAGGTGAAGTCCGTTCTGGGAACGGCCGGGCCTGGGTCTCGCCACCATAACGTTCTGGAGTCGGTCAGGCGGCTTCAGCCGTTTGAGTCAGACGATGAGAGTTAGCCTGTTCACTCGTTGGTCGTTTGTTTTGGCTGATGAGCTTAGGTTAGTCTGATTGTGGTTTTAGTATGATGCTAACCTGCCTACCTGATTATTAGGAGGGTATTTACCAACCTCATTCTCTCAATGAGGTTTTTTTGCCGCTGGCAGTGTACATATGTTTGGAGGCAATCATGTTAGTAAGAAATTGCAATTTCTGTAATTTTATATTTTGCTATTCTAGCGTTGCTTTGTTGTGATCATTTCGCTCTCTAATAAGTCATAATTGGTTGCCCATTTGGACAGAACAGAGCATGTATTGCATTTACAGAACTGCAACGATCTGTTGGTAAGATTCTAAACATCCACGTACCAAACTAGTATCAGATGCTTGCCCAACTGCCCATCAGTGCACAAACGGTAATATCTGCCAATGGAAACCGTCAACGAAAAACCAAAAAACAACCGAACAGATAGCCTGAATCCACACTTCCACAGTGGATTATCCACTCGACCCCTTTGCTGGATCATACCCACTTGGTTCTAATCTTGTTAGTATGCCTGAACTCGCAGGTGAGCGCCACGCTGCCATCCATCCTGCTGAGCACAAGCCTCTCCACCAGCAAGCGCCACCGTGCTCGCCGTCGCCGCCGCCGCCCGCCGGTCGGAACCACGCCGCCCCGCCTTCCACCTGTGGGGCACCGCCCTCTTGCACCGCCACCGCGGCGCCGCCCAGCAGCGCCGTCGCCCGGCGCACCGTCGCGGTCACCGTGACCTCCGCCGGCTCGCTACTGCTCTCCTGATGGCGGCGGGTGTGTGTGTATATCTGCTCCCAGCTCTGCTCCATGGTCATCTGGTAGAACTTGCTCTTCCAGAACTGGTCCTTGAGGCGGCGGTACTCACCGTCGGCCTTGACGAACATGAACGGGACGTACCACCTGCCGACGACGACGGCGGGAGGCGGCGACGACGACGACGAGCTCATCCCCTCCGCGCCGCCGCCGGCGAGGTCCGGCATCCGGCGGCGGAGCGCGGAGTCCACCCCGTGCGCGTCGTCGGCGAGGTCGCCTCGCGCGACGACGGCGGGATGGTGCTCACCTTCCAGCCCTTGTTCCTCAGGTAGCTCGGCGGGATGCCGTCCGCGGCGACGGCCACCGCCTTGAAGCCCTTGTTGCTCCCGGAGGAAGCGGACGGGAGCTGCTGCACCTCCACCTGCTGGTACACGTCGGCGCGGTCGAAGGCCCTCGGCTTGGCGTCGTTGACGCAGGAGCAGAAGCAGCACGCCGTCTTGTCCTCCTCCCTCGAGCACGCCGACACCTTCCTGCACTCAATCGATGAGTTGTCGCCGGCCGACAAGAAGACCATCACAAAATCATGCATGCATACTGCACGCGTCTTGGGTTTATTGCTGCTGCTTGCATAAAAAACCCCTAGCCTTATTTCCGTTGATTATTTTTTAATCCACTAGTTTAGACCACTTTAAAGCTTTGCATCATATTTTGGTTGGTGACGTGGACCTGTCCCATTTCCTTGGAGACAGATTTTGGGTACACAGGAGAAGATCCCGACCACGAGTTCAACCAGGATGGATGGTACGACTGAAGGTTGCGCGTGCGCTCAAAGACGCCTGTGAAGTGTGGACCCAAATGATTTTGCTACCGTGCCGTAGCTATTTCTCATTGTTAATTTAGCCCAGAGGGCTTGTATCAGACCGCTATGTTCTACTTATATCATGTAATGGATCTTTTATCGTTGTATGGATGTGATATTCGACTGAGATGAGTTCTGTACGAGATAGCTGCTATTCCTGGGACTATCTCTCGAAGGTACAGGGAGTCAGATTCTCGTAACTGAGAATCCGGTTGTTTCATTTTTCCGGAGCGTTTACCGACCCGCGGTGCGGAGAGCCTAAGAGGCAACTTGCTGACGTGGACATGCCAGCTGGCCAGTGCATGTAACAGCCGGGGAGATGGTTTTTTTTTTCCGGCTTGGAACCAAGCACGAAAGCAACAACCGTTGTTGGCAGTTTGGCACTATACTTTGGACCACGATCGACGTACACATGGCCAGTTGAATTACATTCAGAGCCGAAAGACGGAGGGTTTTATTCCGGCCGGGATTTACCTGATCGAGAATGCTACACTACGCGTTTCACGTTTGCCCCACACCTTATATTACGCTACTTCTACCTGTGGATATGCTGCTTTCAATTGAGTTTAATTTCCTGCGCGTTAATATAGGAGAATTGATCAGCTTGAGCCGATCACGTGGCTTATTACAACGATATGCAACTTGTGGTGCAAGTTGTCAAAAGAATCCAGGAACTGGTACAAGTTGCTGAGAACTAACACACAAAGCAAATGATCATCTAAAACATTCTAGGTTTTGGAGAGGTATCCAAACTATCTAACAGTTTCTCCAGGCTTGTTTTTTTTTTCTCACGTGTGAACATAAATCGTAATATGCCTCTTTCTTCATTCTTCTTCTGATTTGCTGACCACGCATACACTAGTACATGGATGGATGGTTCTTTCACTTTGCCCTATTTATTTAATTTTTACTGGAGGAAGGTTCCGAAACGGAGTTTTCCTTGATTGAAAACAAAGCAGGCCCACTTATAATCATTTTGAGAGTTACACTCTGTTTTTTTTCTTTTTTAAAAAGAAATAGAACTTGTAGTAGAAAGCACCCGACATATAGAGTTTGCTTATATAAATTGTAAAGCTTTGGAAAAAGTTCAATTTATAAACAATTGCCCTCCAAACCGAGCACATAGTTTTAAGTGCCTTCTAGTAAATCATATAATCAATTCACACCCGCCAAAGAAAATCATAATCAATTTCTTTTCAAATTTTTATAAAAAATTGTCTTCAAGTGAAGTGTCATCCACTGGTTTCTAAATATGCACGGTTATTAACCATCAACAATTAATAGCGAGACCCGTTGGCCATTTGAGTATAGAGTGCAATTGAGGCTCTGGGCAATCACATGTGCACCTCTTCTTGCAAGGCACAACGGAATCAGGCAAGCTCTAATCATCCACCCTCTACCATGTAAATTGTTCATGTAGACATCTGTCGATGATTCTGGTGGCATGGACACTTTTATTGATATTAAAAATGTTTCATTTCACAAGCATCACTTTGATATATTGCCATGACAGGAAAGCAATCTAGCTAATTACAGGGAGCGTCAGAGGCAGCTGCTTATGGATGTTCGGAGCAGAGAAAAACCCCGACTAATTCAGTCATGGCGACTTGTGAGGACAAGGAGATGCCCAGTTTGGGAAGTACACCTAATTAGTAGAGTGATTACTATTCTGATTTGGCTATTACTACTCTCTCTAACTGATAGCTACAAAACTGCTAAACACTAAAGACTGCACCTTGACACTTTGAACCTGGACATGTACATGCACACACAGGATTGCTGCCTAATAAGAGTACCACACAGACACAGTATAAAGCGCAACCCGCCACAGCCTTGCAGCACAAATGAGCGAGAACTGAGAAGGAAAAGCTATCCCGATCAACAACCATGGTTGGACAAAAGAATACTAGTGTTTCCGCCATGGCGATCCTTCTCCTTGTCCTGCTGCTGCCGATGGCACTCCCGGCGGCGGCCCACCGGCCAGTACATGAAGATCTACCCAATTCTCAGCCCCAGCCCCAGCTCTTTGGAGTTTATCCTCCACTGAAGGGACATCTTCCTCCGGTAAGAAGAGTTAGCGTACAGCTCCTCCAACACTCGGAATGATTGAGTGCATTATTTACTTATTAGGTCATAGCCTGGCAGCACAGGCGTTCATCATAATAAGATTAACACTTTTTCAGAGATGTTTATTCCTACGACGGTCAGAGGGTTTCTTTGTTTTTTCATTTTCTGTTATCTACTTTCCCCTTCGCCTTATTAGGAAATAGGTTTCAATTTAGTTTGACACATGAACGAAAACTAAATTAAAGGATCTGCTCACTGCTCTCACACCTCTCAGATTATTACATCCAAGTGTGTGAAGGCTGAGTAACCGCGACGACGAATCCATGGCTAAGTATAATACAATGTCAGATTAGTCGTTTGCGCTTTAATTTGGATCAGGGTACTATAGCAGACTGCGCAGACGTGTCCTCTGTGTTGGGAGCAAGCCAATTTTTTCGAAATGGGAAGCTTTATTAATTTCAAGTAGCATTACATCAAGCCAATGACAGGCCATTGCCCACATCTCTGCCCCCACATGTCAGCTATACAAGAGTTGGATGAAATGATCGAGTGATCCACGTCCCCGATTAGACCATATGGACGTCCACCTGGCATCAGCGGACGGTAGCTGTCCCGCTGTGGGCCCGTGAACAATCCATTTCACCTGAATGAAGGGAAGTATGCAACAAGCAGAGGACACTTCCAATACAATCCAATTTCTCGTTTCAATAGCAGCTTAAAGTGGTGCATCTGCTACCCAAATAAAGCATCGTGTACCCGCAAAGAAAATAAAGATAAAGCATCGTGTAGATATGGTTACGAGAACAGTGGTAAAACCTGTCGAAAACAGCATTTAACAATTTTGGTTTCGTAAGCCAAAAGGTGTGGTTAAATACAATGACAGACCAATTTAGTATCTACATCACCATTTCCATTTCAGCTTCCGAATCCCCATAGCTCAACTACAATTCTTCTTTTCTCATCTACTTTTCAACTTTGCCATCCATACCATGGTTCCAGACTTCCAGTATCAGAAATTACGGATAAAACTATTGGCAAGCAGCAGACCACACAGACACAGTATAAAGCGCAACCCGCCACAGCCTTGCAGCACAAATGAGCGAGAACTGAGAAGGAAAAGCTATCCCGATCAACAACCATGGTTGGACAAAAGAATACTAGTGTTTCCGCCATGGCGATCCTTCTCCTTGTCCTGCTGCTGCCGATGGCACTCCCGGCGGCGGCCCACCGGCCAGTACATGAAGATCTACCCAGTTCTCAGCCCCAGCCCCAGCTCTTGGGAGTTTATCCTCCACTGAAGGGACATCTTCCTCCGGTAAGAAGAACTAGCGTACACCTCCAACACTCGGAATGATTGAGTGCATTATTTACTTATTAGGTCATAGCCTGGCAGCACAGGCATTCATCATAATAAGATTAATACTTTTTCAGAGATGTTTATTCGTACGACGGTCAGATGTTTGTTTGTTTTTTCATTTTCTGTTATCTACTTTCCCCTTCGCCTTATTATTAGGAAATAGGTTTCAATTTAGTTTGACACATGAACGAAAACTAAATTAAAGGATCTGCTCACTGCTCTCACACCTCTCAGATTATTACATCCAAGTGTGTGAAGGCTGAGTAACCGCGACGACGAATCCATGGCTAAGTATAATACAATGTCAGATTAGTCGTTTGCGCTTTAATTTGGATCAGGGTACTATAGCAGACTGCGCAGACGTGTCCTCTGTGTTGGGAGCAAGCCAATTTTTTCGAAATGGGAAGCTTTATTAATTTCAAGTAGCATTACATCAAGCCAATGACAGGCCATTGCCCACATCTCTGCCCCCACATGTCAGCTATACAAGAGTTGGATGAAATGATCGAGTGATCCACGTCCCCGATTGGACGTCCACCTGGCATTAGCAGACGGTAGCTGTCTCGCTGTGGGCCCGTGAAGAATCCATTCCACCTGAATGAAGGGAAGTATGCAACAAGCAGAGGACACTTCCAATACAATCCAATTTCTCGTTTCAATAGCAGCTTAAAGTGGTGCATCTGCTACCCAAATAAAGCATCGTGTACCCGCAAAGAAAATAAAGATAAAGCATCGTGTAGATATGGTTACGAGAACAGTGGTAAAACCTGTCGAAAACAGCATTTAACAATTTTGGTTTCGTAAGCCAAAAGGTGTGGTTAAATACAATGACAGACCAATTTAGTATCTACATCACCATTTCCATTTCAGCTTCCGAATCCCCATAGCTCAACTACAATTCTTCTTTTCTCATCTACTTTTCAACTTTGCCATCCATACCATGGTTCCAGTATCAGAACTTTCGGAACAAACTATTGGCAAGCGGCAGCTAAAAGTTTACAATAAAATGTATTATTATCTTGACTGTAATCGATATGGTCAGTACATATGTGAAGGCGATTACTGCAACAATCAATCAAATAGACACCAATTGGTGGTGATCTCTTATTCCCATAATCTCTGTTCTTTACATGTACAAGGCCTATGCCAATTTGTAGAATACACCAGTAAAAAGAAGGAAAGTATAGGGCAATGACTACACAACTCGGTAGACAATCAAGCTAACTACAGATTTACAGGGGAAAGTCAGAGGCAGCTGCTGCTGGATGTTGGAGCAGAGAAAAACCCCTGACTGATTCGGGCATGCCCAGTTTGGGAAGTATAGCAACTGTACACGTGCTGTAGTTTCTCTATGTTCAACTACATGAAGTAGCCTGGGGTTTCCTTCTTTCTCGACCCACCGTCTCCATACTTGTTGTTCCACTGTACAATTTCGTTCATGGTTGTTGAATCCATCGATAAGCTAGCACCCACCTACAGCAAAACGCTCAACTGGTTATCACGGGCCCAACATGCAGTTAAGGGAAAAAAGAATCTTAGTGCGTAAAGAAAGTGTTGATTAATTAGAACGGTAGAAACAAGTATGCATCATTCCTTCACCTGGCCAAGCGCAGATTTCAAGTCATCCATTCCAAGTGGGCGAAGGTCCTTGCTTTGATACAATGGAGGCCTAGGATTACCTTTAGATGTCGCCAAAATCATCTCCTGTATAAAACAAATGTGATTTCAGCACCATCAAGAGGGGTGGAGGGGGAGAGATGCATCAAAATGGCGTAACCATAGATGAAGATTATGTGTGCACCTTCTCTTCTTTCTCACGAATTTCACGAAGGGGGTAATGCGCCGCAGTTACACAGAGAGTCTGCAGGGAAGGGAGACATGATAGTAAGTTTCCAATTCCTTCACACTTCTAAAGAGTACAAGGCACACCAACATACCTTCAAGTCACTCCCTGAATATCCTTCAGTCATATTGGCAACTGACTCAAGATCCACATCTGGTGCCAACAGTTCTTTGGATAGTATGACTTTCAAAATCTTTTCTCTATTCGATGCATCAGGAAGGCCCACCATTATTCTGTCAATAAGAATCAGTGCCAAGAGCTAAGCAGTGGACACAAACCTGTCGAGTTCCAGGGTACGTAGAAGCTTACCTGCGAGGAAACCTTCGAACAACAGCCTCATCAAGATCATATGGCCTATTTGTAGCTCCAAGAACAATTACACGTTCTTGCTCTTTAGTACGCAAACCATCCCAATTTACCATAAATTCATTTTTAATCGTGCGCATTGCTCCGTTCTCTCCTGGTCTTTCCCTCTTTGATAGCAAACTGTCAACCTGTTATGGACAAAGTCACAAACTGTTATTGGTAACTGCACAACACACTCAAACAGTATGAAACAATGGACAACCCATTTCTTCGCACACCTCATCAACAAATATTACTGCAGGAGATATTTTACTAGCCAAAGAGAAAATGGCCTTCACATATTTCTCTGGTTCTCCAAACCACTGGAAAAAAATGAAAATTTGTGTCAGATATAACAATAAAACAGATAAAAGTAGCATGCCAAAGGTATTAATCGTGTATTTCTCTCCTTCTATAAAGAACTATAGGAAAAATAAAACTTGCATCGGAATAATCGCACATCTGACAAAGGTGTGAATACCGAATACCAACCAACTGCTGTTTTTATTGAACAGTACCTTTGAGGTAATGCTGGACATTGGTGCATTGATAAAGTTTGCACCTGACTCTGTAGCTACCGCTTTCGCAAGCATTGTTTTGCCTGTTCCAGGAGGTCCAAAGAGAAGTATTCCCTTCACAGGCTGCCAGAATGAATTGTGTTGGTAGTACTTCCAAATGTAAGTTATAGCTAGCAGGAAAATATGTCGGGCCCACTTGGGCCTTTGAAATTAGGCAATCACCTTTGTTAGCTGCCCTTTTCTGAACAATTCAGGTCTTTGTAGAGGGTGCATCACCAATTCCCTCATCGTCTCTTTCACATTGTCCAGGGCTCCAATGTCTTCAAAGGTAACTCCAGTGTCATTAGGAGAGATAACATTTGAAAGAATTGTTCGCTCAAACTCATTCTCGGTGACCACATCCTGGAAAAAGTTTTTTGTATGAATTTGAGTATCAGGGAACTTTAACCAACTAGATAGAGGGATGGAGGGGTCACCTTTAGTGCATTCTTTGACCTCTTACTTTCACTATGTAGCATACTGAACCCATGCCTGAGGCTGTAACAACATAGCTATCTTAGCCATTACACAGAAAGGACCAATTGATGTTTATATCGAGGTGTGATACAACATCAGCATTGTATTTTTACCTTTCCACTGGAAGCACCAGTTGGCCAGTGTTTGGGGGTTTGTCGTGCTGAAGATGATGACTAATTGCAAATCCGACAATCACATGCACATCTGAAATAAATCAGAACAATACAGGATTTTTCAATAGCTTTATTATTGAAAGGATAAAAAAGATGAAAAATTGGTCCAATAGCAACAGCGGAAGAAACAACTTACTTTCATTAGTTAGTAATTGATCTCTAATAGATAATTCGTGGAGATCATTGCATTCAGTTCCTATGCTGGTCAGAAACTACAATGAAAAAAACACTAAGAGTCATATCATATCATTGCTCACAAGGTCACAATTTTGATCAGGACAGAAAGAGCAGCTGAAGATGTGACCAAAAGGTATTATAGCAAACGTTGCTTCAAATTTCAATGCCATTTCTATCATGATATAATAGAACAAGGCTTTACAAGTAAACAAATTTCAAGGATGGACATTAACAAAAGGATATATTAATAGGATACACATAGTTGTATTTCAGAACCTTTTAAGTGTAATGGTCATGATACACAGTTTTATTTCAAAAGGGATCTAGTTTGGAGTTGAGTTGAGTTGAGTTGTTTTTTCCATTTGTTGTATTGCACAGTCTGGGCTTTTTATCTCCTCTTTAATATAATCGGCAGCTGTCCTGCCTGGTTCGTTTAAGAAAAATGATACGCCTAGTTTAACATTACTTAACTGCATCTTACCTTCTGAATATTAAGAACATTGGCCTTAGCTTTAAGGATTTGAGTGTCACGTTCTAGTTGTTTCTTCAAATCTGATAGCTGTGCTTCATTCTGCCAAAAAAGCATAATAGAAATCTCATGGTTAGACAAAGTACTATCTTCAAGCACATTGGGTAACTGAAGTGCTTAGGGATGACAATACCTGGGGAAGTTCAATGCATATTTTATTAGGGAAAAGATTATTTAGATGCTCCATTGACTTTGTAGCACGTCTGCTTTTTTCATCCGATCTAATTCCCAAGGATTTCTGCATTTTTGAAACATAAGTTCAAAAGATGGATCACATAAACTGATATTGATAGTACTAAAAAATGCAAAAGATTATAACAGGCCTAAAAGTCTTAATAATGTCATGAAACCTTATATACCCACAGAAAATAATGCAAACAGATGATAATGTTACCTGGACAACGTTATGTACTGCCTGGGTGCAACTAGGTACAATCGGACCATTAAATCCTCCACGATGTGACTAAAAACAGTCCAGAGCACTAAGGTTAGCTTTTTTCACACAAAGAGGGGAAAGCATGGCAGTAAGTTGACACCAACTTGTAAAGTCAACAATCATCCAAGCCCAAATAACCTTTCAGATTACAACCTAAACGCAAGAATTTTGTCTAACCCTACCTGCAACACGCTTTGATATACTTATTTGTGTCTTAACAACTTACGACCAATACTCCATACCGTTTCCTAATTGGTGTGCAATTATTATACCTGATCATTACGGCCATCTGCCTGAGTGTGAGACCCAATTATCAGAACACCAGGTGGAAGTTTGTTTCTCAGTGATGCATGTGATTCACTAAATTCGGTAAATGACTTCTCCACATCCTTGAGTAACACAATCAAGTTACTGCTTTTGCTTTCTTCTGAAACGACCTGAAAGGCAATGGAAACCAAGAACCATATTGTTGCAGGCAACAAGAAAATAAATTGTAGAGACGCTGATCATCTATAGCAACCATTACCTCAATTAACTTTCTTAAGGCAACACTATCGACTTCTTTACCACCAGAAGAGTCTGGATGAAGTTCATTAGCTGCAGAAATGTTAAACAATAAGTCACACCATAAGACCAGAAGAGAAACAATATGTCACTAAAATACACATGCTTATAAAGTTCGAGCTAACCATGACAATAGAAGCCGCGATTTCTCTCACACAAACCTCCAAGATCATTACCATTAGTGATAGGATAGTTAAATCTAACTCCAACTTTAGAGGAACGGTTTTTTTCAAAAGCAAGCACCACTGTGCCTCGAGAACCACAAACAGGGCCCCTGTTAATCAACCAAACAAATCAGAATAATAAAGAACAGTATCTCAGTGACAATATAATAACATGACCACCACAACAAGGTCTATCAATGTTCAATGCATAAAATATGAAGTCCAGTATGATGTCTATTTAAGTTCATGCAACATAAATTCTGAAATAGTATGATCTCAAAAAGATATTTAGTCAGCAGAAATCATTTTGTTATGATATCCTTAATGCTACTGTTACACTGTTCCATTCACTGATATTAGAAAAAGGGTTCAAAGGTGTTCCAATTTCGTGTCTGTCAAAGGTCAAGAAGACAAGGGAGCATTGTTCATTATCAACATGATACAAATTAACTCCACTTTGGAACACATACAATAAAACGCAAATCACAAAGAATTAATAGAGATCCAAGGCAAATCACTGCTAGGGTAAAATGAAACAAGAAAGCGTAGCTCTCAATAAAAATACCTTGTTATCGGGATCAGGGAACCATTACCAATATACTCTACCTTATCCCCTTCATAAGGACAAAGATGTAAAGGTTCATTTAAAGAGTGAGAAATATTAATGGAAACTAAATAAAAGAAAAGGGCAGTGAAACCTTCTCTGAAAGTATTTAGGTTGGATGTCCCCTCAATATCACTTGAACTACGGAGTGCATCATCCATCCTGGCATCCGTTATGGAGTCTTGACACTTCAACGATGCCTGCTAGAATTATCTTTGAATCAAAATTTAAATATTTCTTCTGATGTATTGAGAAGTTGAAAGGTATGACAATAAAAACTTGACTCTGCATATCGGTAAGGGAACTCATGTTGAACTTACACCACACAGTGTAAGAGAATCAAGTATGAGAAGTCTAGCACCAGAATGCTTTGCAAGCGCCTTTATCAACATTTCCTGATAAATTTCAGACCCTAGAAGCATGTTTGCGAAAAATAGTTAGAGATGTACAGAAAAGAAAACATCAAGAAATTGCCTGGAAGGATAACAATTAACACACTCCAGGACATTAATTCGTCACGATCGAATAATAAAATAAACAAATGACAAAACTACCTGATGGACCAGATAATAGAATTCGCTGATTTAGGGATAAAATATGTGGAAAGGATTTCCCGCACTTAGTTTCGAAGTGGATGAATGTAGATTTCAAGAGTATCTCCTTTGTATTCTCACTGCAAGAAATGAGCGCGGATTAATAAGGAAGGAAGGTATACTGTAACAAAATGAAAAAAAAATCTTAACTATTCAGCACCAAAGCTATAGAGATTGAGATATGATCAATAGACTGAAGAGGAAAATATTCAAATGTAGGAGTACAGTGAAGAGAAACTGGCAGATAACCGGTAGCTGTTAAAGCAGATTCACAATACATTAGAACTAGCATATGACCTGAGATAATATGGGAAATTATCAAGGGTTACAACGATATCCGTTGGGATAAGAATTCCTTGTTTCAGCTCATCCTTAAAGGTTTGCCATCTGCTGGGAGGTAAAGTGGCCCCAGTGGCAGCAGAAATCAGCACTGCTTTAGTAACTTCAGTATCCCTCATAGGATGCTGAAAAATCTGCCAGGAAGTTATGGATCACTCCAGGATAGCAAGTAAAACTAACAAGTCTGGGTCATTCTACCATTGCTGAAGTGCATATCAACAATCAAATATATGGAGAAAGTACACACAAATGAAACAGACATGTATGATGCAAAATCTGATAATAAGGATACATAAGCATGCTTGTCACCTAGACCAAAAATAATCTCATCTCCTCCTCTGAGGGTGACTTTGACACCTTGGATGATGGGTCTTCCGTTTACTAGAACCAAACCATTTCGGCCTGTGGCCTCTAACTCACATGGACCTCCTTGCTGGAACAAGAAACAACGCACTGTTTATGCAAGAAGCCAAGAAACAAAACAATCTAACAGCATTTTAACACTGCAGAAGCATTAATAGACCTGAAGACGTCGCAACATGCAATGATTTCTGCTAATAGTTTGGTCATCCAAATACAACTGACAGTTGTCACCGCGGCCAATGGAAATTACATTGCCAAGGATAAGAAAATGAGGAGTCTGCAATCATAGATGGTTGATATCCAATATCAGTTAAAAACAATTTGAGCATTATGACTGGATGACCATAATGGACAGGTGCAAAAGTTACCAGAAGGGTGAGAAACTTTAGGGAGCACATTTTAGCCGCTTAACCACAAAAAGGTTGCTCATGATTTCTGAACCATGATTAAGAACATACAGGTTCATTCACACTTGAAATGCAGAGAAGCCCATGAAGATATTTTGTCCAGTTTTTTTACAAGTAAAAGCAGAGAGTTCCTTTCAGTCTTCACACCGATAAATCTTGAGCTACCAACACTGACTTTCTACCGGGTGCCTCATGATGAATCACAAATGATGATTTTTAAGAATTCCATTGGGCCATGATCTAAGAATCACAAAGCAACCGTACAGCAGGCATACAACATCAAGATCGTTAAGTGATGGCCAGAGAACTAAACTGCAAGCATCAAGAACAAAAGGTAATCTGCATTTACACTATCAGTATTTTCAGCCAAGAATTGCATCTCCATAAACTACAAAAACATGTAAAAGAAAATCATAAACCTGAAGAGACAATCTCATGGAAGTAACACCTACTGTTGTGGAAGAAGTAAATGCCACTGCAGAAATTCCAGAACAGAGTGTACCCAGATGGACGGTCGAGACCAAAACAAATTCCCCCAATACGACTTCCTGACCCCCAAGAATCATCAAGAAATCTGTAACTCAATGCAGATACTACATTGTACATCTTGATTCCCCGAAAAACATCAACGAAAGACCTAACAACCAAGAAGATTAAAGAAACTGCACAGAACTACACACTATCCTTGACAAACATCAAGAACACGAGCAGTTCGCCGGAAGCAACATCTAGCGAGGCACAAGAACTGCGAAGCGCCAAACCACCAAAGAAATCACGCGAACATCGCCGTGTTTGGTGACCGAACCCGGAACCCCAATGCAAGCAAGCTCTGAAATGGCAGAACCCCCACCCCCGAAGCCAAAGAACCACCAAAGAAATCGAACACCCACGCACGAACCTCTGGGTGCTGCGCCAACAACCTCGCCCATGGCTTCTGCCACTCCTGCGCCAAAGTCTCCTCCGAACACTTCCCCGCCGCCGCGGCCGCACCCGGCGCCTTCTTCGGCTCGGACACCCCCGCCACCGCCTGCGTTACCCGTCCAACCAACGTCAGCCCCAACCGAGACGGGATTCGGTTCCCGCCGATCATGGAGGAGGCATGCGAGGCGGAGCTCGAGCTCACCTTTCCGCGCTTGGTCGGCGAGGCCACTGGGGAGGCCGACGGCTCCGTGCCCTTGCCCCTGCCCGGGCCGTCATTCCCTCCGCCTCCTCCGCCACCGCCCGGGCTCGCCGCCGCGGCGGCGCTCCGGCGAGTCTGCACCATGGCGGGCGGGCGGGCTGGCGGCCGGTCGCCGGCGTTCGTTACGCTTTCCGGAAAGGAAACGGAAGGAATTTTTGGCTTTTTTTTTGGCGAGAGGCAAGGTTTTATAGGGCGCGTGGTGGGCCCACCTGTCAGATGCCCGTTTGAGGTTTATTATTTGCTTCTTTTTGGTGAGAGGAGAATAGGAATAGGAAATGAAGGTTTTTCATAAAAAAAAGAGAAAGGAAATGAAGGCGGCGGGGTTTAGACGTTTAGTTGACAGGAGTGGCCCACGCGTCAGTGTCACATGAGTATCTCGCTTGATGTCGTCTCTCTTGAAGCGGATATGGGTTGGATTCTCTAATGGTGAATTTTTTTTGTGCTTGAGGTTTTTGGCCAATTTGATGGCCTTTTAGGGTGCACCCTTACATCATCTTTTAAGTAAACATGTTCTCTTTCCATATGTGAATCTTGCTCAACTTGAAATTTAGTTGCCCGGGAATACTCCATTCGTCTCATAAGTAAATGCAATTCTAGTATTTGAAAAAAATCCAATAAAAGTTGTAACTCTAAGAATTGGACCATAACAACTATTTAATTAACCTGTGAGATTTTTTATTTTAATGCCAAAACTTACTCTCGGCCTTGACTTTAGGAAGCCAACAAATAAGGGCAAATGAGTCTTTCACGTCATCAAATCCATCGGAAAAGAATTTTAGAATTGCATTATTTTTTACATCAATCTACTCGATTAACCATCTATCCCTCCTACCATTCCATCACTTCTCCATCCGGTCTTCCACCTCCTTCCACATTTTTTCTTTATTTTATGTATGTGCCTTTTTATGGCCTTTTTTCACTTCTCTTCTTTATTTCTTGTTTTTTTCTACACAAAAATCTAAAATGTTGTTTGATTTTTTCAGGTTTTATTCATTTCCCTTCTTTGTTTTATTTTTTAAAGATCAAAATAGATATAAACTCATACGCATACATAATCATCACTATAAATACACGCACGCAAATTCTACCCTGTCCAGTTGACAAAACCATCATCAAGGAGAATGATGGTCTAGATGCTTGCTCCTTCCCGGGCCGTCCTTTCTCTGCCTCTATCTTCTCCAACACCACTTGGCGAGTCCACGCTTTCCCGAAAAAGAAATGAATGAAATTTTTTGCTCTTTTTTTGAGAGGAATTGGGAAGGGGTAGGCGAAGTTGTATAGGGCGCGTGGTAGGTCCACATGTCAAAAGTCCGTTTGAGGTTTAGGGGGTGTTTAGTTTCTGAAAAAAAGGTGAAAAGTGAAGTGAAAACGTCACATCGGACACTGTAGCATTTTTCGTTTGTTTGTGGTAAACATTATCATACCATGACCTAACTAGGCTCAAAAGATTCGTCTCGTCGTGTATATCAAAACCATGTAACTAGTTTTTTTATTTATCCACGTTTAATACTCCATGCATGAGGAGAGAGATTTGATGTGATAGGTGAATATTGAAGTTTGGAGAGAGAATTTTTAGAAGTTTGATGATGTGACCGGGAACTAAACAGGGGCTTAGTCGTTTTTTGGGTAAGAGGAGAATAGAAATGGAGTCAGCGGGGTTTAGTTGATAGGGTGGGCCCATGTGTCAGTGTCATAAGTGTCTCTCTTTGCCGTTTCGATCTGTTGGAGCGAATGGGGGGTTGGATTCTCTGCTTGCGACCTTTTTTATGGTGCTTGTGTCCTGATGGCATGTTTATGGTAATGTACACCCTTATAGCATCTCTAAGGGAAGCACGCCTTTCTTTCCGCACGTGAATCTTGGTCAACCTAAAAATTTAGTTTGCACATGGTTTAGTGCATCACGCTAGATAGCCACAACGGTTATACACGGAATACCATACTCCCGTGATTAGCATTAACATAATATGGTTTAGCACGGTTTAGTGACATCTATTTGGTCTACGGGATTGGGCATTGTATTAGCAACTTTGTCCCTCCCACCGGCCAACACTCTCTATTTGGGCTGCCCCCTCCATCACTTTCATTCCTCTATGAGCTTCCGCATGCTTCCACAACATTTCTTTATTTTCGTGTACTAGTAAAGGCACATGTACGCACGCACATGTATAAAATAAATCAAACATAACATATAAAATACAGTTACAATGCCCGCGTGATACGCGCGTGCTAAACTCTCTTCTATACATTTATCTTAACTCATGTGCCACGCACGTTTATTGATGACACGTAGGCTGTCACTTTAGTGGGCCATGGTAAATAGACCAGCCATGCGAGGTGCTTTTAAAAATATTTTATATTCGCTCTCTCATGTATAGAGAGCTTTATGTATATTCTCAAAACTCAATAGTTGACATTTATTTATATGAAGAAAAACTCTCCGATTTATTGTCTATTAGCAATACGGGATAGACGTGGGTACGAATGTGGATATATTTAGGTGGGTCCTTTTTTGGGTGAAAAAAGTTGAGCGAGGAAACAACTAAAAGAACCTGGAACAGTCAATTTTTTGTTACGTTTTTTGTTCTTCCCTCCCACCAAAGCCCGATAGGTGGGTCCTCTGTGAGAGGGTGGGGGTGGATTTTTTGGTGGAACGTGTTTTCAATTCTCTAGGATCCTTTTAGTATAGATATAGATGTGCCCTTTTATGGCCTTCTTTTCATTTCTCTCTTTATTTCTCCCTCTTATTGTTTTCATGTTTTACACATATTTCTCCCTCTTATTGTTTTCATGTTTTACACATATAAATGTAAAGTGTTTTTTTCCTTCTTTTATGGTCTTCTTTGTTTTTATTTTTTTATATTTTGTTCTTCATTCCCTTCTCAAATCTCAATACATATTCAAAGCAAGCTGCAAATATTGAAAATTTCTTTGCAGCTAGCCTGGCACTTTTTTACAATGCATATGATTTGGAAATCCAATGTTTTCCACTTCAGATTTGTTGAAACTATTTACTTAACATGTTTTAAAGCAAGGGCAGGAAGTTTGCAAGGCGTGCTGTTACATACTTCTTTTGTTTGTTCGTCATTTTTCCCTTACGCGTTCACTGCATTTATGATTTAATTTCTTTTATTTGATTCAACATCAGAGTTTTTACTTTTTACTCAACATTTCTTTTGACGCCATCCCTGTCCCCAACGTACTGTTCATATATGTACGCCCTGTTCATCTGGATGGTTTCTAGCCAGCGAACTGTTTTTCTCTCAGCAGAAACCAGCGCCAGCCACCAACCAAGAGTGTTTTTCTCTCAGCAAAAACTAGCGCCAGCCACCAGCCAAACAAACAGGACCCTACCTGTCACCCAGACAAGCTTTCATCTAGATGCTTTTGTTATTCACTTCCAACTTTCTAACAGCAGATTAGCAGGGGTATTCGTTGAGTCAGAATTAATTCCAACTTTGGCATCCATGTTCCCATACAGAAAAAAAAATGCAACCTACGTCTAAAAAGTTACTGTACAACAAAGCATGCACAGTTTTAGCTGTAACTGAAACAATCTTTATACATGCAACAATAAATCGAATAGGCACGGACGACTCACGGCGATCTTGTATTCCCATACATCTGTTCTGTATAAAGATCTTTTCTTTTTTTTTTTTGCAAAAGCTGTATAAAGATCCTGCCCAAGGTATTTACCCATTTGTAGTATTAGCAGGAGTACAAAAAAGAAAAGAATATGGTAAAGGCCAATGGCTATTGGCCTCAGTTATAACAGAAAACCATTGTCAATCCTCACTATAACATTCTTCAATACACAATCTAGAAAAAACCCTAACTGATCAGGGCTCACTGACTTGCGAGAACATGCCCATGGTGTAGTATTGCAAGTGTACAGATGCCGATGTTTTTCTAGGATCAATTCTTGTTCAACTAAATAATGTAGGATTGTGCATCCTTCTTCCCTGACCCACCATCTCCAAACTCGTTGTTCCACTCTACAAGTGCCTCCATGGCTCTTGAAGCATTTGAAAAGCTAGCACGCACCTGCAGTAAATTGTTCAGCTGGTTATTCTGTACTCAGGAGGAGGTTAAGGGGAAAGTGCTGTTCTTAAATCCTAAAGGTGTTTCAGTAGCGTGGGCCGTGGCTCAAATAGTTAATGATTCCCTCACCCGGCCAAGCGCAAATTTGAAGTCATCCATTCTAATTGGGCCAACGTCCTTGCTTCCATAAAATGGAGGCATAGGCCGACCTTCAGCAATCGCCAAATTCTTCTCCTGTATAAGAAAATAGAGGGAATTAGGGGCCACTGGAAGGGATGGTATGGGAGAGGTGCATCAAATAGCTTAACATTCTGCGCATACCTTTCTCTCCTTCTGAATGATTCCACGAACAGGGCCAAAAGCCGCATTTACACAGAGATTCTGCAAGGTGGGAAACAAATGGTAAATATCCAATTCCTTCTCACTGCTGGAGAGTATAAGGCATACCAAACATCATACCTTCAAGTCACTGCCTGAATATCCATCAGCCATAATGGCAACTAAATTGAGGTTCACATCTGGTGCTAAATTTTCTTTGGATAGTATTACTTTTAAAATCTTTTCTCTGTTCGATGCATCAGGAAGGCTAACCATTATTCTGCAAATAATAATTCGTGCTGAGAATTAAGGAGTAGATGGCAAACCTATCTAGTACAGGGGATCATAGAAGCTTACCTGCAAGGAAACCTTCGAATAACAGCATCATCAAGATCATATGGCCTATTTGTGGCTCCAAGAACAAGCACACGTTCTTGCTCTTTAGTACCCAAACCATCCCAATTTACCATAAATTCATTTTTAATCTTGCGCATTGTTTCGTCCTCTCCTGTACTCTCTCTCTTCGCGAGCAAACTGTCAACCTGTTACAGACAAAGTCACAAAGTTATGGTAAGTGCACAACACAGTCAAACAGTATAAAACAATGAACCCATTTGCTCGCACACCTCATCAATAAATATTACTGAAGGAGATAGTTTACTAGCCAAAGAGAAAATGGCCTTCACATATTTCTCTGCTTCTCCAAACCACTGAAAGAAAATATGAAAAAGTCAGATATAGCAATAAAAAAGACAGTAGCATTTTAAAGAAAACTGTTTTTATGAACAGTACCTTTGACATAATGCTTGACATTGACATATTGATAAAGTTTGCGCCTGCCTCAGTAGCTACCGCTTTTGCAAGCATTGTTTTACCTGTTCCAGGAGGTCCAAAGAGCAGTACTCCCTTCACAGGCTGCCAGAAAGAAATGTTTATACTTTCCATATGTAAATGATGGCTAGCAGAGAAATATGTTGTGCTCAATTTTCCTTTTCGAAATTAGGCGAGCACCTTTCTTAGCCCTTCAGTGAACAATTCAGGTCTTTGTAGAGGGAGCATCACCAATTCCTTCAGTGTCTCTTTCACATTGTCCAGGGCTCCAATGTCCTCAAAGGTTACTCCAGATTCAGTAGGTGAGATAACATTTGAAAGAATTGTTTCCTCAAACACATTCTCTGTGATCACATCCTGGAAAAAGCATTTTGCATGAATTTGTGCACCAGGGACTTTTAAGTTTTAACCAGCTAGAGAGAGGGATCGAGGGGCCACCTTTAGTGCATTCTTTGAGCTCTTGTTTCCTCTGCGTGTGCTCTGTACCACACTGAATCCATGCTTGAGGCTGTAACAACAACGCTTAGAGCTTATATCAAGGTCTGATACAACATTAGCATTGCATTTTTACCTTTCAATTGTAAGTACAATTTTGCTGCCCTTTCGAGGCTTAATGTCTCGAATGTGATGGCTAATTGCATATCCAACAATCTTATCCACATCTGAAATAAATTGGAACTTTCCTCAAAAAATAAAAAAATTGGAACAATATAAACATTCAATAAATTTGTTATTAAAGGGGGAAATAATAAAAAAAATGGTACATAAGCAAGAATGGAAGCAACAGCTTACATTCAGTAGTCAGTAACTGATCCTTGATGGATAATTCTTCAAGATCATTGCATTCAATTTCTCTGCTGATCAGAAACTGCAATGGAAAATAGAGTCATGTCCTGGCAAACATTTGCTCACAAAGTCCATTTTTCGGACCAGGGATGGAATGAACAGAAGAAGACATGACAATAGAGGGTACAATAGACTAACATTATAGCAAGTATTGCTTCAAAGTTTCAGGTCAGTTCCATGATGCCATTGTAGAACAATGCTTACAAGGAAATAAATCTCAAGTACATATGACATTAGTAAACGGGCTCTATATTACTTGAATAAAGCATCACAGAATTGTATTTTAGAACCAGTTCACGAGCCACATAATTGGAACTCCAATATCTCCTATTGATATGTTTAAAGGAATGCTCAAATAGTCGAATTGCAGCTTACCTTACGAATATTACTAATATTGGCTTTAGCTTTAAGGTTTTCAGTATCGTGTTCTAGTTGTATCTTCAAATCTGATAGTTGTGCTTCATTCTGCCAAACAAAATATATATAAGTCTCCAGGTTAGACAAAGTACTATCTACAAGAAGTGTGTAACAGAAATGCTTAGGGATGACAATACCTGCGGAAGTTCAATGGGAATTTTATTTGGGAAAAGATCATTTAGATGGTTTGTTTTTTTTCTCTGTAGCACTTCCAGTGGATGGCTGCATTTTTAAAACAAACTTTCAAAAGATGGATCAAATATAAAGTGGTATTAAAAGTACTACCGACATAAGACTACAACAGCCCTAATAATAACACAAAAGAGTGAAAATGTTAAGTATTGCCCTGTTGCCACTAGGAAACCACAAAACATCAATAAATCCAGGGTAACTACAAAACAGTCCAGAAAACTCTATTAACATCTTTGACGCAAAGAGGGGAAGTGTTGGAATATAACTTCACACCAACTGGTAAACTCAAGAGGTATCCAAGTCCAAATAACCTCGTAGATTAGAACCTTTATTTTCTCCAACTCTACGTCCCAAGCATTCTTCGCTACCCATTATCTTAAAAGCATGTATCAGAAATTTCATTTTGTTTTCTAAAAGGTGCACAAGTATACCTGATCCTTACAGCTCCCTCCCTGAGTGTGAGACCCAATTATCAGAACACCAGGTGGAAGTTCACTTCTCAGTGATGCATGAGATTCTGTACATTTGGTAAATGACTTCTCTACATCCTTTAGTAACACAATCAAATTATTGTTTTTGCTTTCTTCTGAGATGACCTGAAAGTCAATGAAAACCAAAAGCCATATTGTTGCAGGCAGCAAAAAAAATGTTTTAATGCTGCTGATGACCTATACAGCCAATTACCTCAATTAACTTGCCTAAAGCAAGGCTATCAACTTCTTCACCATGAGAAGAGTCTGACCGAAGTTCAACAGCTGCAGAAATGTCAAACAAAAAATCGCACATAAGACCAAAAGAACATCAATAGGCCACCAAAATAGACATTGCTTAAGAAGTTCAGACTAACCACTACAAAAGTATCCACGATTTCCCTCACATAAGCCTCCAAGATCATTGCCATTGTCGATAGGATTGTCAAATCTAACTCCAACTTTAGATGACCCGTTTTTTTCAAAAGCAAGCACCACTTTGCCTCGATAACCATAAGCACTGTAAAACAATTATGTTATACAAATTATGCCCACTTCAGAAATCATAATAAAGCAGGATAACAAAAAATTGACAGAGGTCAAGGACACAGCAGCTACTAGGTTCAAATGAAACAAGAACACATATCACTCAATAAAAATACCTGGATATTGATTTTGGGGAACCGCCAATATACTCTACCCTATCTCCTGCATAAGGCAAAAGATGTAAAGGTTCAATTATAGTGTGAGTACAAATAAAAGAAAGGGAGCACAAAAACCTTCTTTGAAAGTGTTTTGGTTGGAGGTTCCCACAATATCAGCTCCTGAACTAGAAGTTGGTGCATCATCGCTCCTGATATCCATTATTGACTCTTGGAACTTCGAAAGTGTCTGCATAGAATTACCCTAGGTTCAAATGAAACAGGAACACATATCTCTCAATAAAAATACCTGGATATTGATTTTGGGGAACTGCCAATATACTCTACCCTATCTCCTGCATAAGGCAAAAGATGTAAAGGTTCAATTATAGTGTGAGTACAAATAAAAGAAAGGGAGCACAAAAACCTTCTCTGAAAGTGTTTTGGTTGGAGGTTCCCACAATATCAGCTCCTGAACTAGAAGTTGGTGCATCATCGCTCCTGATATCCATTAGGGACTCTTGGAACTTTGAAAGTGTCTGCATAGAATTACCTTTCAATCCATAACTTACATATTTCTGTTGACATATTCAGCAGTTGAAAGGTATGGTAAAACTTTTATTTGTACATATAGGGGAATTTATAATGAACTTACACCACACAGCATTAGGGAATCAAGTATGAGAAGTCTAGCATCAAAATGTTTTGCAAGCGCCTTTGTCAATGTTTCCTGATACGTTTCGGACCCTAGAAGCATGATTATGCAAAATAGTAAAGAAAAGAAAACACCAAGAAATTGTCAGGTAGCAATAACAATGCAAGCCAACTCTGATTCTCCGCCAGTTATATAACAAACCAAACAAATGATAAGAAATACCTGATGGACCAGATAAAAGAATTCGCTGATTAAGAGATGAAATTTTTTGTAAACATTTATTGAACTCCTTTTCCATGTGTATAAATGCAGATAACAAGAGTATCTCCTTTGTACTCTCACTGCAACAAATGAGCAAAGATTAATCAGAAAGAAGGTGATAAAGTACAAATTGCTAGTTCCTAGTATTTTGGGAAAAAATTCAAGATCTGATCAACAATCTGAATAGGAAAATCATCCCAATGTACATCATGAAGGGAACGACCGACAGATAAAGGATAACTGTTAAAATGAATCCACAAAATATTAAGCCAGAACTAGCATATAACCTGAGATAATATGGGAAATTATCGAGGGTTACATCAATATCCTCTGGGCTAAGAACTCCTTGTTTCAACCAATCCTTAAAGGCTTGCCATGCACTCAGAGATAAAGTGGCTGATGGATTAGGATTGCTCTGATTTTCATGGGCTTCAAATTCACCAGTCATGTCAGACCTCATATAAGAATTATCCTACAATATCAGAACTGGTATTACCTGTAAACTTACCAGAGTTTGCTCTAGTAACTTCAGTATCCCTCAGAGGATGCTGAAAAATCTGTCAGCAGGTTATGGATCACTCCAGGATAGCAAGTCAAACTAACAAATCTGGATAATCTACCATTGCTGTAAGTACAGGATATAGCAAGTAAAACTAACAAATCTGGCTCATTCTACCAATGCCGTTAGTAGCTATCAACAACCAAATATATGGATAAAGGACAGCTGAATGAAACGGACATGTATGTAGCAAAATCTGATAATAAGGATACATAGACATGCTCGCCATTTGGACCAAGAAAAACCTCATCCCCTCCTCTGAGGGGAACTTTGGCACCTTTGATGATGCTTGTTCCATTTACCACAACCGGACCAATTTGGCCCGTGACCTCTAACTCACATGCATCTCCTTGCTGGAATAAGAAGCAACACACTGTTTATGCAAGAAGCCAAAGAAACATATCAACATAACTGAATTATATTTCAACAATGCAAATGCTTAGAAGACCTCAAGATGCCGCAACAGGCATAGATCTCTGCTAACAGCTTGGTCATCCAAATTTATGTGACAATGGTCACCTCTGCCAACATAAATTTCACTGCCAGCGATAAGAACATGAGTAGTCTGCACCCACAGATGGTTGATATTCAGCATCAGTTACAAGCAATTTGAGCATTATAAGCATATGACAATAAGGAACGAGTGCACAAGTTACCAGCCAGGAAGGAACTTTTAAGGAGCAGATTTTGGCTGATTAAACAGAAAAGAATCTTAAGATTTCTGAACCATGATGACAAACTTACAGGTTATTCACACTTGAAATGCAGAGAAGTCCCATGAAGATATTTTGTCCATTTTTCAAGAAAAACAGACAATTTCTTGCTGTCTTGACACCGAAAAGGTTGCAGGTGCTTTTATGAAAAATTAGATGTACAACTTTCAGAATGATACAAATCCTTGAGTGATGTACAGAGGCGAGAGCATAAAGAACAAAGAGTTATCTTCTACTACTCTTCTAGTAATTTTTAGCTTAGAGTTGCATCTCTTTGAACAGTAGAAACATATCAAAAATATATCATATCATCAACCGAAAGAGATAACCTCACAAAAGCAACATCTACTGTTGCAACATTCAAAAGAGTAAACGTTACTACAGAAATTCCAGACCAGAGTGTACAAATAGACCAATACAAATAATAATACTACATTGTACTACAAACCCCTAATTCCCCCAAACATCTAGAAATCCCTAACAATCGAATCCCAAGAACATTCAAGAAACTGCACGGAACGTGAAATCTTCTTCCAAAACACCAAGAACACTTGTCGGAATCGGAATGCAGGTGACCGCAAGCAAGCTGTAACATGGTACAAGAGATGCAAATAGCCAAACCCGCAAGAACATTCAAGAAATTGCTGGCGAGCTCTGAAATGGCACAACACGCAAACAACCGCGCGCGCGGCGAGAACCACCAAGAAACCGCCGATCACCTGCGGGTTCTGCGACAGCAACTTCGCCCACGGCCGCCCCGCATCCGCATCCGCCTGCGCAAGTGCGAATACAATCCACATCAGCCCCAACCGAGACGCGGTGCGAGTGCGTGGAGTTCACCTTGCTTCGCTTGGCCCGCGGCGGCGGCGGCGGCGAGGCGGAGGATGGCGCCGCCGGGCGCTTGCTCCCGCCACGGCCGGCCTTCCCTCCCCTTCTCCCTCCTCTGTCTCTTTCATCCCCGCCCGGATTCGCCGCGGCGGCGGCGCTCCGGCGAGTCTCCACCATGGCGAGCGGCGGGCGGGCAGGCCGACGTGGAAGCCGAAGCCGACGTGGATTTTTTTATTTGCGCTGGGTGGGCCCACTTGTTAGAAGTTGATTTTGCTCGGTTCGTTTTTGGCCTTGTCTTTTATTCCCCTTTAGTTCGTTCAACTTATCGAAGATGAGGTTTACCGGATGAAAATGACATAGAAACGTATAAAATGTTGAAATTTTAATATAACTGGTTCTTTTTTTAACCTTTGAAATGATACTTGTTTCACACTGGAACCGCTCGCTTTATCAGGCCTATTTAGCATAGCTCCAGCTCCGAACTCCAGGTTGGATTTGTATTTTCTATGCTAAATTAAAGTATTTTAAAAATTAATATTTAGTGTAAACTATAAATAAAATAATTTATTTAAATACTCTTTATGTGTCCCAACTCCAACTCCAGGATTTCTTAGAGCTCCTCGTACCTAGCTCCGACAACTCTATAGATTTTCTGAAGTTGGAGCTGTATCAAGGCCGTATTTCTTTGGGCTGGCAAAATATTGTCAGCCTTTTTGACCAATAATTAAGGATATTAAATGAAGAGTTTATAAAACTACCTTTACAATATTAGACTATTTCGCGAGACTTATCTATGAGGCCTTTGACCACACGATTAGATAATGATTATTGTAGTAGCAAAACATGGATTAATTAGCGTAAAGTTTATCTACCGACCCGTCGCGCTCCGCGAAGCGCGCGACCCCATCAGCCCAACATCCTTTTGCGTCGAGGACCAGCCCAGCCCACCGTTTCCCCCGCCCCAACGAAAACAGCCCGGCTGTTCTTTTCTCGGAAGCCGTCATCCCGTTCAGCTCCTGAAAGCCACCGACGACCAAGGGAGAGCAACCTGACGGCGGCGAGACTTTGGAAGCATGTCGCATATGCCGTATGCGTAGAGGAGGTTTTAGAGGGAAAATGATTGTTTTCAGAAGAGAGATGATTTAGATAATTTTTAGTCATTTGATGTATGCACTGGGAATCAATTTTATATGTATCGGTCTCAATTTTCACAATAACATGATTTTGTTGCACAGCAAATTGGGTTATGTGATGCTGTGTCAATTTTCATTGTAACTTGATCAATGTATCAATAGATTGATACACTAGCCTTCATGAGAGTATGGTATGGTCATCGAGCACTAGAGAAGTGTACGTGTAGGCACTAGGCAGTGCACACAACAGCCACGTGATGATGAAACAACATATATATTCTATCAGTGTTAGTAGGTTGTTTGTCTAACAACTCGAATAATACCAACCTGTATATATTATATATAGTGATTCTCAACCTATATATATTTCGAACATAGGCGAGCATCAACCTATGTATTCCCTCCATCAACCTATGTATTTTAACTATCAGCCTTCATATAGTATTACTATCATTCTACATATATTACGTATATCAACCTATATATTCTGACTATCAACTTACTTATAATCAATCGACATATGCTCTAAATATGCACATGTGTATTCTGGCTATCAACCAATATATATTATAATAACTACCTTATCAACATGTACATATCTTTGATAGTTATGTGACTGTCAACCTACAAATATTATAGTAACTAGCGATCTATATATATTTTGTGACTGTCGATCTACGTATCTTTGTGAATGTCAATGTCCGCACATTCTTCCTGTCAGCCTACGTGTCTACTTACATTGAGCCTCCATATAAACATCTTGCATATTTTAACGGTCAACCTAGAACCCCTTCCCCTTTTACGTATTTATATTCTGAGCAAAATAATTTAACACAAATTTCACATAAATTAAATATTCAAGGCATAAATCCATTCGACACCATATTTGATCCACGAATTGATAAGTCACCATATCCACGAATTGATAACTCAATGACCACAACAAATTAATACGCAGATTGATTAGTCATTATACATAAAGGGGGCAACAAGAAGGTGAAACAAATGGGATGCCACGGTAAAAAATGCACCAACCAAGACTAAAAAAACTAAAATTGTGGTAGCTGGGGCACGGAGTAAAACTGAATGTGTGGCAGCAAGCTTTGAGCTGAAATTGTGGTAGCCGGGGCAAAAACTGAAGGAATAACTACCCATCTCGTGCCGGTTCGAAGAAAGAGACATCCAAGTCAATATCTACCGGTTCGACAATGAGATTAATAGATCCATGGACGTCATATACTGCAACAAAGTAGATTGATAAGTCACCTTACACTGGTCGACATAAGGAGAGTATATAGGTTCACACAAGTTGACATACTGCTAGCAAATAGGTTGCCACCTAGGTTGACACAACTTGACTCACTACTAGCATATAGATTGCAGTCTACATTAGTGATCACAACATGCAGAGTTTTCTTTATTTTAGTTACAGGATACAGACCATCAAGTTGGCACGCCGATACACATAGGTTCCATGCTAATGGCACATAGGTTGCATCTAGTTTAAAACACAAATTGACAGCACCTAGGGTTGTATCTACTCAAGATGCATCTTTTGTAAAAGGTGAACAAAGAAGGGAGAAGAAGATTGCTACCTGGAGGAACAAAGAATTTTCGGTCCGGTGTGCAGATGGAATAAAATTCGCAGATGGGCTCGTGCTTCTACGGAACCGCGTGTATTCCCTTCAGACTCTCCAGAGGAGGCGAGACCTGGAGGAGGGCGCAGCCTGGAGGATGAATCCAGGGAGGCGCAGGGCAGAGGACGGGAAGGGTAGGCACGGGCCATATGCTCCCGATATTGATGTAATCTGCTCCGTAAGATTGATATCAGGAGGAGAAAGAAAAGAGGAGGGGAGCAGCATCGTAATCTCAGGAGGGAGGAAAGGATGGTATTTTTAGAACCGGAAGGAAGTAAATGACCGGTTTCCTCAAAAAAGAAAAGGGGATAGGGGGTCGCGTGGTGCGCTAGTCGCGGGATATCTCGGTCCGTTTCATGCATGCAAGATTCTGTTTGGCAATATTTTACTGTTCGAGAAAGAAACACGGCCCAAGAGCAGTTCCAAATAGATTTTTTTCTCTCGCATAGATAATTGTCTACTTTCTACACTATCCAAAAAAGTTAATATTATTTTAGGGAAAGTAGATATAATTATCTATTTTCTACTGCAACCCATTTGGCCGATGCGCGCAATGGTTTTTTTTTAACCGAGAACAGCAAGGGAGTCCCGCTGTGAAATTTTATTTATTTATTATTTTTTTAAAAAACAGAGAGGCAAATTACAACTTATACAAAGTAAATGAAAGAAGAAGGGGGTTGGGCAGAGGCAAATTATTTGGCCGATGCGCGCAATGGTTGTGGCGGAGGCGGCGGCAACCTAGCTTCGCCGATTCTGTCTTTTAGCCGGCCCATGTGGGAAGCAGACTCAAACTCACACAGATACTTAAGCCTCTTAACCAACGCACTTGAGCCCTGCGTTTTGACGGATTTAAACACAAACAATTGTCGGTAACCATTGGCATTTCATATGTATCCTTGTCAGATATAAGAGGCAATATGCAGTTTCTAAATGCCAACAGCACTTTGCATCTTTTAACGATCCCACTTGGCGTCAGCTCAAAAGCTGATTTGCCGGTTCCCATCAGCTCGCGTTCGAGCGAATCACGCAGGAAAGTTCAGATGCCATCAGCAGCAGCAGGCGCTATCGATCTCCTAAACATATCAAACAACCTACGTACCTTCCTGGCAGTTTATCGTTACTACAGTGGCGATTCTTCCGAGAAAACTCTAATCGCATCGCATCGCATCGTGAGCTTAAGAAAAATACAGCTGAGCTGAGCTGATCTGATCCAACTGTGCTCACCGACTGATACTGACTTTTGCGGCGTTAGGACAGTGTCGCATCGCATGGATTCTTCCGAGAGGATTCCTGGCCAGAAAGCAAGGTCTGTGTTGTGCTCCCCTGTTTTTACATACTACGTAGTTTAGTGGCCTTCTGAAGAGAAGTACTGAAGACGGCTGTGCACATGATTTTCTCATCCACTGAATTTCATGATTTATGAGCAAATAGTTGTTGTTGGTGGTGGTTATAAAGAAAACTAATTAGATCGTTCGTCTCCAAATGCAGTTAGCACTGTCAGGCAGGCCGGCTGTGTAATTGGATGGCTGAAAATGAGACACGAACTAATCCAAGACTGCGGCAGAAACCAGTGCAATCATTCTATCCGCCGGCCTAGTCCAACGAAACGTCAGGTCAAGGTCATTGTGGGGTTGTGCAGTGTGGTGTGGGCAACTGTGCACTCGCTGCACCAGGAGAAACTTCATGTCTCCTTCATCAGTTCATCCCGTGCTTCCAGATTTGACAACTCGCACACATTCTATCTCAACTGTTTATGCGTTAATCAACTTCGGCTGAGTCAGAGTTAAATGCAGATAGATGTTTTTACCCCGTATATTAAAAAAAAAACAGAGCTGGTGTTTGCGTATAAGTAATAAGTTGAGCTATTGATGGCACAGAAAATAGCTTATCCTGATCTGATGAACCCAATCTAAAATCGAGCGAATGACAACGATGCAAAAAAACCTTAGTTTTCGGCTCTAACTATAAATTTTAGTGTTCATACTACTATCCAATACATTGCAACCGAAACTGTATAAAGAAACTTAAATCAGTTTCCCAAAGACAAACTAAATCTATTTTTCAAAATTTAGAAAATCATGAGTAGAATTAGATTCGAGAATAGAGAGAAAAAAGGGGGAAATGTAACGAAGAACAAGCGGATAACTGTTTTCCGAAAAAGTGCATTGTCTGAAACTCTCTTTCATACCCTCATACCGTAATTCGGTCTCCTCCAAAGTCCAAACCACACGCTGTTTGCCAGCTCAACAAAAGGACTAAAGTGCCGAAAGCCAAAGAACATAGGAACAGACAAACCGTTGACGCTTCCCAAGTCTCGCGAGAGCAAATTTCAAACACTCCACTTGTCGCAGCCCGCAGGCCGGCGGTAAACAGTGAAATCAAGGAACTTTCCCAGCTTGTTCCTGCCGCTTTCCCGCCATCTTCTCCCCCGGCAGCCTCTATATCATCCCCTCTCCCTTGACTCTCCCGTTGCTTTGTTCATTGTCTTCCCCCATGGCTCCTCCCTCCTCCATCAGGCGCCTCCCATGGCTGTCCAACGACGATGCCGGCGGTAGCGGCGGCGAGCTGTCCCGGTCTCGCAGGCGCTGGCAGTCAGTTATGCTGTGAGTTCTTGGCTTTGGTTACTGATCGATTGACTCGTTCTGTGTTGTTTGCTTGCTTGGTCCTGAGCTGATTAGGAGCCGGCCATGGTTCTTTGGGTTGCAGGCAGGTGAGGGGAACGAGGAGGAAGACGACGACGGAGGGGTTGTTTGGGTTGAGAAGGATCATGGAGGCGGAGTTCATGGGCATGTTCATTCCGGTCCTCGGGTCAATGCTGCGGAGAGTGGTGAGGACTTGGTCAGACTAAAGCTCTTACTTTTCTTCAGATCTGGTTGACTAGTCCTTTGTTCTTTGATTCTAGATCTCTGGCTGTTTTAATCGCTGTTTGCTTGGTTGATTTTGACAACTTTTTAGTGAGTTTTCAAGTATAAGTTGCAAAACCTCCGATGGAATTTGTGGAAAGAACAGTTTTTGAACTTGGTGCAACTGTTTTCAGCTCAAAGAAAAGTTCAGTTTTTACTATTTACCTATGATATTCCGCTGTACTCAAAGAAGGAGGATGCAACATGGTTTATGCTCATAAATGATCATGCGCATGAATATCATCCAAGTGGTATTCTTGTTTCTGTTCTAGACACTAGAACTCTTCCCCTGTTCTGACCTTCGCATATTTCAGGTTTCAGAGGAGTTAGAGAAAGTAATGTTCAGAGAGTTCAGTGTGCCCGCAGCACCTCCAAGGTGAGACATTTTGTTTCCTACTCCCTCCGTTCTAAATTATAAGTCGTTTTGGCAAATCTAGATTCATAGATAATAGTATGTATCTACATATATACTTATGTCTAGATACATACTACTAACTATGAATCTTGAAATGCCAAAACGACTAATAAATTGGAAAGGAGGGAGTATTTATGAGTAGTCCGTTCAACAAATGTCTGAATGATATCTAATGATCAGAGACGCCTTACTGCTCCTGACTGAAACACACCAATACATTTCCATTTGTTTATAGATACATATTAAAGTGCATCTTCACTAGCAGGCTCAGCTCAACTATAATTTTGTTCCTTTGTAGGTTACTAGCAGACTGGAACCAGCGCCCGAGGTATCACCTTGTGTTCCTGAATGGTCTGAAACCAGTTTACACAATGACAAAACTAGAACCAGAGGATGGGACTGTAATTAAGGTGGCTATAGTTGAAAGACTTGAAAACAACCGGATGAACATCGTTAGGTTCGGCCCTCTTTCTTCTGTTAGGGTTGAGGTTGTGGCCCTCCATGGCAACTTCAACTCTAAACATGAGGAATCCTGGAGCCCAGAAGAGTTTAACAAGCATATTGTATCCGGTCGAGAGAAGAGTGCGCAACTTCTCACAGGCAATCTGATATTGAAGCTCAATGATGGGGAGGCTCTGCTTGAAAATGCAATCTTCACTGACAACTCCAGCTTCACCAGCACCAAGATGTTCAGGCTGGGGCTGAGGCTTGTGAACCCTTCTGGGGAGAGAGTTCTTGAAGGAGTCACTAAGCCTTTTCGTGTGAAGGAACGCAGGGTAGAAGGTATGCCTTTTTTGCAAAACATTCAGATTCAATATCTTTTAGAAACTACAATCTTGGTTTCGAGCTCAGAGTTGACACGAACCATGTCCATCCTATCTTTCTTTTAGGATTTGAGAAGCACTACCCTCCGATGCTGTATGATGAAGTGTGGCGTTTGAAAAAGATTGGTAAAGGGGGTGCTTACCACCAGGCTTTGTCAGATAGTGGAATTGATTCTGTGGAAAAGTTCTTACAGGCTTATATGAAGGATGAACAGAAACTTATAAAGGTAAAGACTTCTGATACCACTTGTTATTCCTCTAGACATGTAACTTTGGGATTGTGGGCTAATACAAGATCTTTGGTTTTTCTTTATCTAGATTTTCAACAAGATGCCACAATCAACATGGAAATCCATCATAGATCATGCCATGACATGCAAATTTGGCGACAGTCTTTATCTTTATGAAGTTAAGGACAACGATGCAGGTCTGTTCTTTGATGAGATATATCAGCTTGTTGTGGTGAAGTTTGGTGATTGTTACAAGACCATTGATGAGCTTAACCAAATAGAGAAGGTGATGTCTCCTCACTTGCTTTGAAATTGGAGTATTTCTCATCAATGTTCTAATTATTTTGGTGTTTTTCATAAACAGAATTTAGTGGACTCCCTGAAGCAAATGGCCTATCAGAATATAGATGACATTCAGTCTAACTACAGGATGGTGAACAACTATCCTGTACTCCACGGCTTCCCTGCTCAGGGTACTTCTCTGTTGAGTCCTGTTCTGCCACCAAATCAGCAGATACTGAACTATGGTAATATTTCATTCTGTGAATTTCATCCATAGTTGTACCATAACTTGGCATCTTTGGTCATTGATAATTTTTTTTGGCAGGTCAAAACAATTCATATTTGGAACATACTTCTTCAACTAGTCGAGGATTTGAGTCAGCTTATTCAAGAGGGAAGTTTAGCACTTCTCCAGGATCCAGTAATGTAAGCAGTTCTTTAAATGTGCACTGCAGTACATTATTAAGAACATAATAAATGATAGAACAGATCTCTAAGATATTATTACCAATTTTGCAAGCAGGTTCCAGTTGATGTCTCTCGATTTGTTCAAGGCCAAGCTTCTAATGATGTGCAGTTGATACATGAGCCAATGAGAAACAGAGTTGTACAATATAGTTCAAACCAAGGAACCTTATTACCTGCACCAAGGATTACTCAGCTGGAGATACCAAACAATGAAACAACATATTTTGGCCGAGATGCTAGTCCTAGCGACATTCTGATCAGTCAAGTTGCTCCCAGATTTAATCAAGGCAGACAGAGCGACCAATCTCATTTCTCTGAAGAATCATATGATGGGGTAAGACATCCTTTTTAGGGCATAAATTGATTTTGAAACAATTCATTTCAACACAGCATATGCTTGACTGAGCTAAATCTAATTCTTTTTTTATTCATGCAGTTTCTCCCTGTTGATGATTTGTCATCTACAGATGCGGTCATGTCTTTGATGCAATCTGAATTTCACCTTCCAAGCAACGGTAAGTACTCTATGATAATGTTGAGGTAGATGCTATAGAGAAGTGTGTTAAACTGATAGTAGAATTGATTGTCACACAACGAGGTAGCTGTACTCTGTACATAAAGGAGCTAGTACTTTACTTTTGTCAGTAAAGTAGTTGTAGATTTCAAGTTTCTGTTGTCTATGAATTCAGGCCAATGTAAAAAGCACATGGTTTCTTCATCTCGTGCAAAGCACATTTTGTTTGAAAAAGGTAACTCTATTATATGCAGTGCAAATACTGCAATTGATCTATAACTGACAATTTAATGTGAGACAGGGCAACATACATGTCACAGCAGAAAGCTGTAAACTTGGCACATGACTATTACAAGGAACTATTCACTTGATGCTGTCATGGCTAATGGACACATGATACAACAGTAATTTCTAAGTATGGAAGATGTAAAACAAGTCTGAAATTGAAATTTCCCTCATTTACCATCTTTCTGTCATCTTGAGTGTCTTCTTTCCAGCTTTAATGTAATAAAATGGTTTACCTATTGAAACATGAACCAATTTACATCATTGATCCTTTTGGAGGGTTTAAAAAACACACTCCTTTTAGGCTTCCTGCTATTTCACCTTGGCCAAGAATCAGTCTTCACATTAATTGATTACTTTGCAATGTTAAGTTTGCTATTCGGAGTTCTTCTTCCAGCTATGCTGCTCGAAATTGGCTGGTTCCTATTCCTGATTGGTGTTTGCAACTTTTTCTGTTGCAGTGGTGACTTGCTTGCAGGATTCGTACTCCTAAGTAATTCAAATGCAGTGGAACAAGTTAATCATTTGCACAGAATAGTTACATGTATAAGTACAAACTAGCAACTGAACTCACACTCACCTCATTGGTGTAATTTCAGGTTTCTTTATATTTGAGGCACCTCTACTGGCAATACCAGAAGCTTTTAGGCCCATGGTTGGCATCGCCGTTTCTTGGTTGGAACAGCTAGTAGCAAAATCAACTACTGATTCAGCTCTACAACTTTGCTGCACCGGAGTGTATCTTTGATAGAAAGAAGTTGGAAGATGTGCTGTGTCAGGCTCCAGCTGTAGAATGGAATTAGAGTTCTCAAAGTGGTCGTCACCAAAAGCCATCTTGTCAACCCAACCCCCTAATCCTATTTCCTTCTCAAGATCAGCGCAATTCTCAACAGAGTCAGATGAGTTGTTCTCAGTGAGGATGCCAGATAAATGCAATTTTGACCTCCTTTGCGTTGGAGTGAAAATATTCCGGACCTTTTACAAGCAGAAACATAATATTGATCAAATACATAACATTGTTTGGCATGTCAAAAAGATTCGAAACAACTGATGGTATCATTTCCAATATTTGAGATCTATTTTTGTTCAGATCATCTAACACATTGTTTTTAGACTTAATAGTGGTTTTTTAGTAGATACTTCTATGTGAGAACTAAGCTTCCACTTTCCACTGTCAAATTATGGGCCTGCAGATATTTGACTTCAAAAGATTTGACACATTTTCTCCCTAATGAAATTCAGAACCAGAACTAGCATGTACAAAAGCTTAAATGAGAAAATAGCGATTTACAAGAAAAAGAAGTAAAATGGACTGGAAAAGAATCACCTCTAGGTTCCCAACTTCTTCCATGGGCTGCCTATGAAATACAGGTGTTGTATTGCCTTTTCTAATTCTGAATATACTCGGGCTTGACTGTGTGCTTGGAATGTTTTCCGGTTCTCCTTCCTTCTTAGCCAATGCAGCCTTGAGACAAGCAATCTGAAAAGACCAAATATAACGTCACTTCCTTATAAATCTCAATAGCCTTTTTTTTATAGAAATAAGCAATAAGAGTAAGTAGACACCTGTTCTTTGAGCTCTCTAACCTCGCTGCTTTCTTTATTTGCTTTTGCTGCACCAAGCTCAACGGAGGCAACTCGTTCAGCAAATTTCAACGTGCTTATCGTCTCACCAACAGCATCTGGTTCAGGGCTTATGTGAACAAACATAAGCGTCTTTGCTTGTCCTCCTGAATGTTACAGCAAATATTCATGACATAGATTCCAGTACTAACAAAATGGTAATTAAGCATACAGACTTTTGTATACTACCTAGTGAATCTTGCAAAAGCTGGGTGAGCTTGCTGTTTCGGTATGGGACATGTGAGTTCTTTTGGGAAAGGGATGCAATCACATCTCCCAGTGCTGAAAGTGACTTGTTTATGTACTGAGCCTCCTTCAGTCTGTCTCCAACAACCTCAGATTTGTCAACCCTTTCACTGCCTGCTAGATCCACCAGATGCATGCAACCTCTTAAGATTGTCCCAGATGTCAAATCTTTTCCTTGAACATGAACTGTCAAGCAACTGCATATGGGATCCCCCAGTCATAAGTATAAACATGAAGCAAAGAACTTCTATGTGTGAAGCAATTATATGCCAAATCAAACCTGTGGGAGCGGCTGCTTCGGTCGTTTATGGCTGTTGAACCCACTGCACGGTTCTTTTGGCCTTGATTCATCAATTCAACAACATCAGCTGCAGATGTGACAGGAACCATGCTTGCATCAGGAACCGCAAGCCCTTTCTGTGAAGTGTTTTTAATTTCTAATGTAGCATAGAATTAAGGATGTTCAAAATGTCCCTCAAATAAACTAAGATACAAAAGTAGAAAAGCGCTCAAGGATTGTAACCATTATTGTTAAAATAATAGAAGCACTCGAGGATTGTAAACATTACTATTCAGATTTGGTACTGGTAAAGAAGAACAAACAATCCAATAGAAAAGGATATCTTCTATTTCCACTGTCCTGAAGGAGATCTCTTACTTGCTCATTGTATATCTCGATCATCTGTACAGAGATATCATAATTGATTGTCCCCTTTCTCTGGGCTTGAAGACTAAATAAGTCATTTAGTGCTCTATAGTTAACACCTAGGCTTTCCTCCGTTAGAACTTTAGGTCCACTCTGCACAACATCCATAAAATGATTAGACTTTTGGGAAAAAGAGTACTCCAAGCACACTCTATCTGTTGGCACAGCTTATACCATTGTATATGTTTTCCCTGATCCTGTTTGGCCATATGCAAATATGCAGACATTGAAACCATCAAGAACTGAACGTATCAATGGTTGCATATCTAAAAAGACCTCATCTGCATTAGCAAAAACGAAGCATGAAGTTCAACGATAAGGTCATGGCAAGTTTATTTCAGATGAAATGCATTATATGAGTTACTTAGAACCTTGAGTGGCTGCTGGGCCAAAGACCTTGTTAAAAGTGAAAGATTTGCTTCCATCTTTTGCATATTTTGTAGGAGTGTTAATTGTGATGGTTCTTTCTTCCATTCCAGCAACACTGCTTGAGGATCTTATTTGCCCAGGTAGGAAAGGCCTCACACGACAATAAACTCTAATGTTTCCTGTATACAAAAGAAACCAACATTTATATGTAATGTAGACTTTGATCTTGTACATCTTGCTCCTTCAATGCACAAAATTGTACCTTTAAGGTCCTGAATCTGGTTGTATAACTTGCGGTTTTCCTCAAGAACTTTATGGTATCTAGAGGCAGCATTGGATAGAGTGTACAGATGCTTTCCTGATACAACATGGAGACAGAGACCATATTGAAAAATTGTTCTATTTTTCCGAACGGATGATTTAGATAAATGCAAAAATGTTCAATTCCTTTAACATTGCTTGTGCATTCCAAGTGCTATTTTTTCTCACAACAAATATTAGTATATAAATGAAACCTCTTCTTACATGAGACAATCAATCTGATATGACAAAAAATAGCATCACTTCCTTATAAATCTCAATAGCCTTTTTTTTATAGAAATAAGCAATAAGAGTAAGTAGACACCTGTTCTTTGAGCTCTCTAACCTCGCTGCTTTCTTTATTTGCTTTTGCTGCACCAAGCTCAACAGAGGCAACTCGTTCAGCAAATTTCAACGTGCTTATCGTCTCACCAACAGCATCTGGTTCAGGGCTTATGTGAACAAACATAAGCGTCTTTGCTTGTCCTCCTGAATGTTACAGCAAATATTCATGACATAGATTCCAGTACTAACAAAATGGTAATTAAGCATACAGACTTTTGTATACTACCTAGTGAATCTTGCAAAAGCTGGGTGAGCTTGCTGTTTCGGTATGGGACATGTGAGTTCTTTTGGGAAAGGGATGCAATCACATCTCCCAGTGCTGAAAGTGACTTGTTTATGTACTGAGCCTCCTTCAGTCTATCTCCGACAACCTCAGATTTGTCAACCCTTTCACTGCCTGCTAGATCCACCAGATGCATGCAACCTCTTAAGTTTGTCCCAGATGTCAAATCTCTTCCTTGAACATGAACTGTCAAGCAACTGCATATAGACCCCCCAGTCATAAGTATAAAACATGAAGCAAAGAACTTCTATGTGTGAAGCAACTATATGCCAAACCAAACCTGTGGGAGCGGCTGCTTCGGTCGTTTATGGCTGTTGAACCCACTGCACGGTTCTTTTGGCCTTGATTCATCAATTCAACAACATCAGCTGCAGATGTGACAGGAACCATGCTTGCATCCGGAACGGCAAGCCCTTTCTGTGAAGTGTTTTTAATTTCTAATGTAGCATAGAATTAAGGATGTTCAAAATGTCCCTCAAATAAACTAAGATACAAAAGTAGAAAAACGCTCAAGGATTGTAACCATTATTGTTAAAATAATAGAAGCACTCGAGGATTGTAAACATTACTATTCAGATTTGGTACTGGTAAAGAAGAACAAACAATCCAATAGAAAAGGATATCTTCTATTTCCACTGTCCTGAAGGAGATCTCTTACTTGCTCATTGTATATCTCGATCATCTGTACAGAGATATCATAATTGATTGTCCCCTTTCTCTGGGCTTGAAGACTAAATAAGTCATTTAGTGCTCTATAGTTAACACCTAGGCTTTCCTCCGTTAGAACTTTAGGTCCACTCTGCACAACATCCATAAAATGATCAGACTTTTGGGAAACAGATTACTCCAAGCATACTCTATCTGTTGGCACAGTTTATACCATTGTATATGTTTTCCCTGATCCTGTTTGGCCATACGCAAATATGCAGACATTGAAACCATCAAGAACTGAACGTATCAATGGTTGCATATCTGAAAAGACCTCATCTGCATTAGCAAAAACGAAGCATGAAGTTTAACGATAAGGTCATGGCAAGTTTATTTGAGATGAAATGCATTATATGAGTTACTTAGAACCTTGAGTGGCTGCTGGGCCAAAGACCTTGTTAAAAGTGAAAGATTTGCTTCCATCTTTTGCATATTTTGTAGGAGTGTTAATTGTGATGGTTCTTTCTTCCATTCCAGAAACACTGCTTGAGGATCTTATTTGCCCAGGTAGGAAAGGCCTCACACGACAATAAACTCTAATGTTTCCTGTATACAAAAGAAACCAACATTTATATGTAATGTAGACTTTGATCTTGTACATCTTGCTCCTTCAATGCACAAAATTGTACCTTTAAGGTCCTGAATCTGGTTGTATAACTTGCGGTTTTCCTCAAGAAGTTTATGGTATCCAGAGGCAGCGTTGGATAGAGTGTACAGATGCTTTCCTGTTACAACATGGAGACAGAGACCATATTGAAAAATTGTTCTATTTTTCCGAGCGGTTGATTTAGATAATGCAAAAATATCAATTATAAGTTACCAAGTTTAGTGAACTCTTCAGAGTATTGCAATTTCAATTGTTCCATGCCAGACTTAATGGAAGAAACAGTACCTCTCAACTCCTGTACAGAGCATAAATTGTCAAAGAAAGGTTGATGGGTATGGCGGTTAGTGAAGATCAAATTAAGAGAGCAGAACGAAAGACATACCCTAATCTGTTTGTACTGTAGATCAAAATTTATTTCTTCCGCTGGTTGGAACTCTTGAGCTGCTTTACTGCCATTTACTACAAAACTGACCTCATCCTTCGTATTCAGGATATTTAGCTTTTCTTCATCCATCTTCATTTAGTCATCAAGCAGGGACAAATATTAGTATATAAATGAAACCTCTTCTTACATGAGACAATCAATCTGATATGACAAAAAATAGCATCACTTCCTTATAAATCTCAATAGCCTTTTTTTTATAGAAATAAGCAATAAGAGTAAGTAGACACCTGTTCTTTGAGCTCTCTAACCTCGCTGCTTTCTTTATTTGCTTTTGCTGCACCAAGCTCAACAGAGGCAACTCGTTCAGCAAATTTCAACGTGCTTATCGTCTCACCAACAGCATCTGGTTCAGGGCTTATGTGAACAAACATAAGCGTCTTTGCTTGTCCTCCTGAATGTTACAGCAAATATTCATGACATAGATTCCAGTACTAACAAAATGGTAATTAAGCATACAGACTTTTGTATACTACCTAGTGAATCTTGCAAAAGCTGGGTGAGCTTGCTGTTTCGGTATGGGACATGTGAGTTCTTTTGGGAAAGGGATGCAATCACATCTCCCAGTGCTGAAAGTGACTTGTTTATGTACTGAGCCTCCTTCAGTCTATCTCCGACAACCTCAGATTTGTCAACCCTTTCACTGCCTGCTAGATCCACCAGATGCATGCAACCTCTTATGATTGTCCCAGATGTCAAATCTCTTCCTTGAACATGAACTGTCAAGCAACTGCATATAGACCCCCCAGTCATAAGTATAAAACATGAAGCAAAGAACTTCTATGTGTGAAGCAACTATATGCCAAACCAAACCTGTGGGAGCGGCTGCTTCGGTCGTTTATGGCTGTTGAACCCACTGCACGGTTCTTTTGGCCTTGATTCATCAATTCAACAACATCAGCTGCAGATGTGACAGGAACCATGCTTGCATCCGGAACGGCAAGCCCTTTCTGTGAAGTGTTTTTAATTTCTAATGTAGCATAGAATTAAGGATGTTCAAAATGTCCCTCAAATAAACTAAGATACAAAAGTAGAAAAGCGCTCAAGGATTGTAACCATTATTGTCAAAATAATAGAAGCACTCGAGGATGGTAAACATTACTATTCAGATTTGGTACTGGTAAAGAAAAACAAAAAATCCAATAGACAAGGATATCTTCTATTTCCACTGTCCTGAAGGAGATCTCTTACTTGCTCATTGTATATCTCGATCATCTGTACAGAGATATCATAATTGATTGTCCCCTTTCTCTGGGCTTGAAGACTAAATAAGTCATTTAGTGCTCTATAGTTAACACCTAGGCTTTCCTCCGTTAGAACTTTAGGTCCACTCTGCACAACATCCATAAAATGATCAGACTTTTGGGAAACAGATTACTCCAAGCATACTCTATCTGTTGGCACAGTTTATACCATTGTATATGTTTTCCCTGATCCTGTTTGGCCATACGCAAATATGCAGACATTGAAACCATCAAGAACTGAACGTATCAATGGTTGCATATCTGAAAAGACCTCATCTGCATTAGCAAAAACAAAGCATGAAGTTCAACGATAAGGTCATGGCAAGTTTTTTTGAGATGAAATGCATTATATGAGTTACTTAGAACCTTGAGTGGCTGCTGGGCCAAAGACCTTGTTAAAAGTGAAAGATTTGCTTCCATCTTTTGCATATTTTGTAGGAGTGTTAATTGTGATGGTTCTTTCTTCCATTCCAGCAACACTGCTTGAGGATCTTATTTGCCCAGGTAGGAAAGGCCTCACACGACAATAAACTCTAATGTTTCCTGTATACAAAAGAAACCAACATTTATATGTAATGTAGACTTTGATTTTGTACATCTTGCTCCTTCAATGCACAAAATTGTACCTTTAAGGTCCTGAATCTGGTTGTATAACTTGCGGTTTTCCTCAAGAAGTTTATGGTATCCAGAGGCAGCGTTGGATAGAGTGTACAGATGCTTTCCTGTTACAACATGGAGACAGAAACCATATTGAAAAATTGTTCTATTTTTCCGAGCGGATGATTTAGATAAATGCAAAAATATCAATTATAAGTTACCAAGTTTAGTGAACTCTTCAGAGTACTGCAATTTCAATTGTTCCATGCCAGACTTAATGGAAGAAACAGTACCTCTCAACTCCTGTACAGAGCATAAATTGTCAAAGAAAGGTTGATGGGTATGGCGGTTAGTGAAGATCAAATTAAGAGAGCAGAACGAAAGACATACCCTAATCTGTTTGTACTGTAGATCAAAATTTATTTCTTCCCCTGGTTGGAACTCTTGAGCTGCTTTACTGCCATTTACTACAAAACTGACCTCATCCTTCGTATTCAGGATATTTTGCTTTTCTTCATCCATCTTCATTTAGTCATCAAGCAGTGACAAATATTAGTATATAAATGAAACATCTTCTTACATGGAAGAACTAATTTAATTCCAACACAGTTGGATATGTCTATGCGACTTCTGAAGATCGAGGAAAAGAACAATATACCTTCACTTGACCATCGGTAGAAGTATGGTCTGATTCCAATAGCAAGTCTGGTCCAGAAAGTGGCTCAGTTCCTTTAACATTGCCTGTGCATTCCAACTGCTATTTTTTCTCACTAAATTAGTACATTGGCAGTCTTTATGGTTAGTAGCTAGTCTTTCTACTTTTTGCAACTCAATAAATCTGGATAATATAGATTTCTGAATAATAACTAAAGAGCATATTCATGTCAATACTCAACACGTACCAAATTGTGGTTTGCATAGCGATATTCATATTCCTGAATAACTTTGCCTAGCAATGACTCAACAATCTGCAAATTAGCAAAGCCTTAAATTTCACTCATTATGTCCATGTCCATCAACCATACTGAAGAAATGATCAGCTATCTATTCAAGAAAAGAAGGCTCACCAATGGAATTTCTTCTGGTTTCTTATCTAAGAGCATTGTGCGGACAAGCATGCTAAGGGAGTTTGAAGTAGTCTACAAAAATAGATAAGAGTCATCACTGAGTGCAAAATAAGAAACTGTACTACATTAACACTACTAAATATACTTACCGACTCAGTGGATTCGGAAAAACAGTCAGCAGATACAGTTTGCTCCCCTGAAAACCCATTCTGGATTGCTTCTGCAGAGTGGTATCTCATATTCTTGTTCATGAAGGCATCGGAATTCTTCAGTATGAAATAATTTCCAGGAGTCAAAGGCTTCGAAATGGCACCGTATTTACATGAAGCTTGTCTCCCTGTTTTCTTACTTTCATTGAATGACTTGAGAGCAAGAATACAGTCCACGACCCGTACACTTTTTCCACCCTATATTCCAATTGCCAGATAACAAATGTTAAGTTTTCTCCAGGAGAAAGTAAAAGAGATAGTAAATTTCCACATGAATCATTTCATTTCAAGTGCATTGTAAATGTTGAGTTACATGAAAATAATTATGACATGTAGCTCTTAAATCAGCATGACATAAATACCTTCTCCAAATCAGAAGCCTCAAATGTTGGGAGGCCAAAATTTTCTACAGCAACAACAAAATTTCGCAGATTTTCAAAGTACTGATATGCACACAAAGCTGATCCGTCCGCAGGGACAGTAGATTCTGATGGGACTCCAACAACCTACAAATATTGTGACATTGACAAAAGAATTGGCATCAAATATTTGGCAAGTGCAACAGCTAGCAAAGAAAAATAGAAAATGGAGGTGAGAAGTGTAACCTTAGGTATGGCGCCTGGCTGGACCTTATTCAGTGCGTTGCAGAGGACAATGCCATTTCTCAGTCCAAGCTGGAATTCCTCCTCCGAAGGCTCATCTGGCAGGTCCTTTGCACACACTACCCCAACCGTTTTTCGCAACCAACTGGCTGCATCATGCCTTCTCATTGCTGCATTAAACGACAAGGGTAATAAGTTCACCTATATCCGACACATTGTAATAATCACACACAGCAATGCCCTTGAAACTGAAACAATTTCAACGCAATAATAAGGCCAAATTTAATGGCCTTCCTGTAGTAGAGATCCAACTTAAAAGAACAATCAATCCTTTCTATTTTAGGCTTATCTGGTATGCTTGGCGTTACCTAACCAAGGGTCATGCTAGCATGGTGTCTACAATAATCATGTCTCATCGATAAATAACAGCTCAGTATTTCACTGAAATGGAGAATAACAATTATAATTTGCACAGCGACATAATTTGCGCAGCACCACATTGCCCATAAATCAAGGAGGGACAGGACAACTTGTGCCTCTTAATTTCAATCCAACAATAGCAGAGAATAAGGCACATTAAACCTTTCTCTAGTGAGATGGACAGAGGACGGATCACACACATGCTACGGGGAGCAGGAAATGTGTCTCATCAATAGTAACGGCAGAGCCTGTGTGCTCGGTGTTACGTTACCACAATGCCATGATAGCATGGCGTCCACAAGAATGGTGTCCCATCAATAATAACAGAAGCATTTCACCAAACTAATAATAGCAGAGAAAGAAAAAGCATTCACAGCAGTATAATTTGACACAGTTTGTGCAGCACTACATTGCCCATAAATCTACAACTACAAGGAGCAGGACAGCTCCTACATCCTAATCCAAGCTAATAATAGCAGAGGGAAAAAGGACACACGACCTTTCTCCAGTAAGATGCCCAGATCATGGATCACACACACGAACTCTGCAAGAGTTTGAGCCTCAACTGAAGCTCAAACTGAAACAAGCAAACGAACTACCAGATAAACAGTCGAATCTCTACATCCAGATAGTATCACGACCCAAATCGTACGGAGGAATTTCAAAAAGTCCAACTCGTAGTCAGCCGAATTTGATCGCACACCTACAGAGTTACAGACACCCTCCCCTCAATCAAACTTCAGTGTATCAGTCAGCCCAAACCACCGCAACACCCAGACGAGGCTCCCCGCGCCCAACCGCTGAATTCTTCATCCCCAAGCACAAGTAAGCACACAGTTCAAAACGTAGAACACCTAAGAACAGACACTAAACAATCGCCCCTGATTCCGCGCGATCCGCGCAGCAGGGAGACCAGGAGCCCCCCGAGAGCCGAAGTCACTCACCGGCCTCCTCCGCCCTGCGCGCGGCCACGTCGTCGTCCCCGACGCCCCCGCCGCCCCGCCGCAGCGCCTCCTCCGCAACCGACGCCATTCCGGGTGCCACCACCGGAGCCGACTCGGACCGCCCGCCCGGCCCGACCCGACCGTCCGGGGAAGGAAGGAGGCGGAGACACCGGGGAGATCCGGCCGGGGAGGAGGAGGAGAGAGAGTGGAGTGCGGTGGACTGGGCTAGCTGGGGAAGGGGGCGGCAGCGAGAGCTGAGGAGAGGAGGTGGAGGTGGTGGTTTTTTCTCTCGGGATCGGGCGGCGCTGGTTTCGAATGGCGATGGCGCTCGATCGGTCGGGGGGCGATGTGGACGTTGGGAAGGCGGTGGTGAGGTTGAAATAGGGGATTCTTCGAGGGGAGATCTGCAGAATGCCGGGTATCTTTGCCCAGTACTCCTATTATTGTTTTCTTTTTGGATGCTTATTAGGGTTGCATTCTTTTGATCTGGTTCAAAGGGGGAGTTCTTCGATCTCAAGGTAATATGTGGATGTGTAGGTTTTAAAGGTTATACGTCGTAGAAATATAGCTAATGCTCTGTACGAGAAGCCAGCCGTGCATGACGGTCGGCGTATTCTTCTTCCTTCATCTTCTCATCCAATAGCCACTAAGGCGCCCACCCGACTTATCTAGCCGGTGGCCATTGTACCACCCACCTCTGGCCCTCGACGTCTCTATATTGCTATTTCTAATCTTCGCGGTGTTCTTTTTCGCTCCTATCCCATCCCTTTCTTGGCCTCGTTGTCTTGCGATGCTAGTTACGTCTTTGAATCTCATTTAGTCCGCTGTATTTTGGATAACGTCGCTGACCCAAAACCCTAAAATTCTAATCTGTCGCATCTACTCCGACAGCATCATGACAAATCGCACGCTCAAACCGCACGCGTGTAGGATTAGGATTATAATTAATTAAGCAGTTACCAGCACATATCCATGTTGATATAGCTAGAGACAATATAATTGCAGTTGGATTCTTACTATATAAATCGGTCATTGGGTCATAGAGCATCTTTCTTTCGAGCGTATGGATCTTCTGTGAGATATATATACTCCTATTTCACAATACTTGTTCTAGTTTCTTCTACTATTTTCAAAAATAATTGTTGTTCTAGGGCTCCAAGGCAACTTTGACATTTTTTTTATCAATCCTACCCCTAGATGCTTAATAAATGCATGCTTTAGAGTGAGTTTGTTTTTTCACTAAATCATAAATGCACTCTTTAGATTGGATCAACTAGTGGTAGGATGGTCATTTCATTCCCCTCCTTAATCAATTATTGTGCCTAAGATAGAGAGTACTATCCTATAGGAGAAGAGATTTGGTGCTTTCCTTTTTCCTAATATAATTAGTATATCAGCAATAATAAGGTTTTATGGCATTTCGGTTTTAACAGTCATGATGACCTGCCATACTATGCCTTGATTTTTTTACTACTTCGTTTAAATATGATGGGCCACCATGTTGCACTTGAGGCTTTTTCATAGAAAAATAAGTACTTTCCATAAAAAGTCCATTTTCTGAATTCAATCAAAGAATATATATATTTGCGAAACCAAGCAAGAAGAGTCAATTTTCTATTAATAAAATATGTAAGTACAGTCCGCATTATCACAATAAAGTTTTCTATAAGTGCCCTTGTTTTTGTGTTTCCCTAAGTTGCCACCATGATTTTTTTCTGAAGTACACTTCGTGAATATATCATGTAAAGTTAGGTGTGACCTGATTATGCTGGCCTAGGTGAGGAAGGCGCTACATCAACATCTAAATGGTGGCTAACAACACCATATAGAAACTATTAACTACAATATTTTTCCTCCTTTTTATGGTGCTCTTTCTTCATCATTGCGCATGTCTTTCTGAGTGGTTACTATGATTTTCTAATTTAACATGATCATGCATGATGTCTCTATGCCCCGAATCTCATAGTGGAACAATTTTCACATGACCAGGATTATTTGCGGTAATTTTTCTAAAAATAAAATGTTTGGTGCTTATGGTGGTAGGTGTATGTGCATATGCTTATTGGGTGAATGTGCATACATTATTTCTATGACATTTAGATGGGTGTGGTATCTTTAAAAAAGAAAAGATATTGTACATGGTTTGGTAGGAATAGGAAATCACAATCATAAAAAAGCAATGTATTAATTCTACATATCACACGAATTAAAAAATATACCATTTATTTATAAAAATGCTAGAGCGGAGTTGCTCGAATTGTTTCGATTTTTTCAAGTATCAAGTATGTCTGTCATGTATAAATTTTGGGCTTTTGGAAGAGAATTTATCGGGTACAGTCGGGTCAGAACCCAGACCCGTTTACCTACAGCGCAGGCGCGCGCGTCACGAGTTCAGTCCTGTCGAGGACCATCCCAACGGTCGGGAAGGTTAAAAGTTGACTTTGCCTCGCACTTTTGAGATAAGCCCCTCACATTGGATATAATTATCAAGTGATTATGAATTCCTGCCGCTTTGCCAGATTTCTGACAGCAAAAGAGGGCCAACATATTTTTGGTAGCATAAAAGAAATAAAAAAGAGGGACAAGGACGGCACCTTCCTTGTCTCCTTGCGGTGAAACAGACAAGTCAATGGAATCAGCGGATTCAACTCATTTTGTCCTTTGCTCGCAAAAAGAAACAGAATTATTTTGTCCTTCATTTTGTGACATAGTTAGTTATTCAAGAACAAATAAGTACACTTTTTCCACAACGTCATAACTTGTAGAGAAATAAGTCCATATTTGGCTCCAAAACGCTTTAGTTTGCCTAATTTATTTTTGACCAGCTACTTTGATACCGATTGCTTTGGGTATTCAAACTTCCAATTCAGTCTAGTTTTAATCCCTAATTTAATTAAGTCAATTTAGGACTGCCATGGCTGTGGGTTGAAAAAAACTCAAAACTCATCATAAAATTTCATAAAAAACTTCTAGAGATATTTAGGACATAAAGAATTCCACAGAAACAATTAAAGCTCATGACAGAAGTTCCACAACCTTCATAAAAATTAAATAAATACAAAGGCTTTATAAATTTCAAAAAATTCCATATAGACCCTAATCAATGACAACAGATCTCTTCATCTTCAGCACAATACTGAATGGTAACTGCCAAAGCCATTAATGATAGGTTCTACATGGATATGTCTGAAATTTTAAAATACTTTTTAAAAACGTTTTCAAATATTTATCAATATTTTATTTGAAGCTTGCAAAACTTGTTTCAAAATCTATAACTAATATTTGTCATGAATCTCCAGGATTTTGCCAATTATTTTTTGGAGGTCTCTGAGTATCCCCTCATTTAAATGAAATAAAAGCTCCTGCCATATTAGTCCTAGTCCGCTTTGATTGGGTTTTTTTTTTGAGAATACGCTTTGATTGGGTTGAGAGGCCAAAAGTAGACTGAATTGAAAGTCGGCGTAGCTAAACTAAACTAAACTAAATGGAACAACGTTGGAGCAGGGGTCAAAACTATTCAAATGTCAGAGAAAGGAGATATAATTTTTGGTATTGATCAGGGGCGGATCCACAGGGTGGTCAGGGTGGTCCATCGACCACCCTGTGGCCCGTCCGTCATACATACATTATATATATCTTTTATGTAAAAAGGGGTATTTCTATTACATTTGAACAATTTATATTAAGATTTGATGTTATTTTATTAAAATTATAATATGGTTTTATCGAATTGTAAATGGTTTACCGAATAGTATAAGAAATTTTTTTTGAAGCGACCACCCTATGCTCAAAAGCTGGGTCCGCCACTGGTATTGATAACCAATATATGACGCCAAATGTCAAGTAGACATATAGTTGTTACACAATGGCATCTGGAGCAACTGGACCAAATTGAAATATTGAGTGATTAAGCAAAATGTTTGGATAGTTCTGTTGTCCACCTGTTACGTAGAAAGGGAGGATTTTCTTCCGGCAAGAGATAAAAAAGTTCTGTGCTAACTGGACCAAGCAAACATGTTTATAGCCCGAAAGAAGCATCTGGGCCGCATTCACGCATGTGCTGATATTGGGCTCCAGTCTATAATGTAGTATTAGGCCGTTTTCTTCTTCTGTCAATTTGCTGCTACTTATGGGCTGGTTGGAAGCTATTTGACTCCACTTCTTTGTCTCCTTGATTGGTATGATAACCAGAAATTATTTGCAATCCTATATGCATGTTAAACTGTGAAATTGCTAATTTACCGGTTACCACATGTACTGTTGTTCGTAGTATTGCTACATCAAAAAGGATCATAATTAGCTATGCTAGTCCAGCTAAAAATAGATAGCCAAAATCCTAATTTAGCTATTATGTAAAATAAAAAAAGCAATTAAAAGTAATCAAACCCAACGGGCTAGCCTCTCTAAATTTTAGCCCTCTCTCGATGAGGAAGGTATCAGCTGCAGAGTCTCGTCGTCCACCTCCCATGTCTGGACGGCGACCGTGCACTCCGCTTCCTTCTCCGCCCGCTTCGGGCCGAATAGAACGAGCCGCTCGCCCCACGTGGTGACTGCGGCATCGGGAATGAGGTGGCGGGTGGGCCTCCACCGCCGCTCGAACGGATCGAACCACCTTGCCACTCGGTGGTCCTCTCCACCAGGTACACTTGCCTGTCCGTGGCCGCAACCGAGAGCCACGTCGTGGACGCTGAGCCCCTAAGCGCGCTGGGCATAGGCTCGCAGGCCGCCCACGTGCTGCCTTCGTGGACCTCCACCGCCGCGTGGTCCTCGCCCTCGGCTAGCGCAAGCCCGCATGCGCCGCTGTGGGATATGGGTACCCCTGAGCTCATTGTCAGGTTAAACCATGGCGGTCAGGGTCCACGTCTGACAGGCTTGTGGGCCGACCCCTAGGCGGCCCACACGGGCTCCCCGACTTGGCGGACAAGTTTGACGAAGACCCGGTGGCTCGTCCGGATATCCAGGGATATTCTGTTGTAACCGACCTGGATTAGAATCCTTGTCGGAGTCAAGTAGGCTTAGATGGAAACCGACTTGAAAACCCTAGCCCGTCAACCCTATATAAGGCGGCCTAGGGCACCCCCATCTGGGAGGATGACACAATACGCGACATTGCACCTCGCATTGTAACCCATACGCTCGTCCAAGCTTTATGAAGCTCGGCTGAGTACCAAGCAATACAAGACAACGCCACCGACACATGACGTAGGGTATTATACCTCCGGGTAGCCCGAACCTGTCTAAATCAGTGCCTCCTGTGTACCATCAAGTCACTAGTTCATCAATCGCCCCGCCTACAAATCAACCACTCGGGTACCCCCAAGTGGATTGCTGGTCCTAAGGTCCGACAGTTGGCGCGCCAGGTAGGGGTAGATTGGTGAGCTTTTTCGATCCGAAAACACCGTTGGCT
>OAMR01000485.1:400178-410389 GCA_900205405.1 Echinochloa crus-galli | reverse complement strand
ATGGAAAATACTCAGATTGTAACCTTACCTCCTGGATATATAAAGGAAGGCAAGGGTCCCTAGATAGGGGCATCCAAGACGACGCATCTCATCCTGTAAACCATACGCTCGTCCCGGCTTCCTGAAGCTCGGCCGAGTACCAGCACTGCAATCGACGCCACCGACACAGGACGTAGGGTATTATACCTCCGGGTAGCCCGAACCTGTCTAAATCAGTGCCTCCTGTGTACCATCAAGCTACTAGCTCATCAATCGTCCCGTCTACAAATCAACCACTGCGAACACAGGGTCGACACGCCGCACGACGGGTGCCCCCATGGTGACGTAGTCGGCCGCCCCGAGCGGGTTGGCCGTGATGGCGAGGCCCAAGAGCGGTTCGACGTGCGACGGCGTGGCGTGGCGGTGCCGGCACGATGAGCCAGGCCCCGAGCACGGGTCGTACGTTGTGGCGCACCGGTGGCCCCAGCGACCTGGGCCCGTCGTCCCTCGCGGAGCCCAGATAGAAGCTTGCCTGACAGGCGTTGAGGGAGAAGACGAGGACGCGGGGAGCGGACATGCATGGTGGGAGGGCGTGAGGGAGGGGGTCCGGGAGGGCGGGAGCGAGAGGGAAGGAGATAGCGAGGGAGATCGGCTCGGTAAAAATGCCGAGTGGATGCGGCCAGATGCCGAGCAAGTTAGCGAGTAGAGCAAAATGACGACTCTGTTGAAACGGGAAAATTTGATTTTTTTACCGATACAAAAAGTTTTGACCAATCTCTTGGGGTTGCTCTAAAGGACCAAACATAAGTTTCATCTCGGGTGTAATTAGCGAGAAGGACAGTTGTGCAGAAAGAAGCACCACTGCAGAAAGCTCGTCAGTTCTCCAATTAGGCACCGAGATTCTTCACACAGCCGTAGAAGAATAATTGATTCTACAAATAAGGGTGTGGCCACCGACATAAGTAAACCGTTTAACAAACAATTCTAGGATCTGCACAGACAAGAAGATTAGGTCTACCTCAATGGTTGGAACTAGCCTTGATGTTGAGCACAACGCCCGGGTCGCCCGCGCCACCTTCGGTTCCTGATTCCTCATAATCCTTGTCCTTCTAAAGCACCCGTACAAATCTCTCTCTCTCTCTCTCTCTCCGCATACTGTGAAAACGGATAGTTGCTTCTTACACGCGGCACTATACTTCTTATAGTCCGGGTGCTTATATTGTGCTTCTAGTTGCTGCACAGCGGAAGAATGTTTTATGGAAGTTACGTTTGCCCTTGAAAGTGAAAATTTTTATCTGGTACATGCAAATAGGAGTAGTTCTAGCCAAGGATAATTTAGCTCGTCAGCATTGAAAGGAAAGTTTAAAGTGTTGTTTCTATAGGGAGAATATATAACATCTTTTCTTTGATTGTCAATTAGCTAGAATAATGTGGAGGATTGTACAAGTTTCCTTTAATCTACCACCACCTGTGAGCATTACACATATGTTTATTGATTGGCTCAATGGTTTTAACAAGAAACTAAATACAAAATCCTGGTTGGAACATCTGCATTATGTTGGTCAATTTGGTTAAGTAGAAATGACATGGTTTTTAACAACACTCGAGCTGTTACTCCTATGCACGTTATCTTCCGCGGAACACATTGGATCCGTTTTTGGACGTTGCTGCATACAAAGGACGAGAGACCACACATTATTCGTGGGTGCCGTGCGCTTGAGACGACGGCGATAGATCTTTGCTCATAATGGATGGTCTTTTAGCAATAGAATTGCTTTTTGATAGTTCGAGTTTGGTCATGAAACAGACTTTTATTTATTTTCAGTCTTTGTCGTTACCAGCTGTAATAAAAAATAGCTATATGCATAATTTTATGCAGAGGCTAAAATATTAAAATATATTCCCTTTTCTAAAAAAAATATACGCATGATGGGAAGCATCATATTTACAGCAGTTTGCAAAGTGCAATCGGTAGTAGCTGGACTTGTCACTCTGTAGCTGCGCCACATGTAAAAATTAAATATATTTGCAACCTAGTGTGTATTATTGACAGGGGCGGAGCCAAGGGGACCAGCAGGGGCCGTGGCCCCTCCCAATGGTTCAGCATGCAGGATTTTTTACCTCTATGTTGCACAAGTTCTTGCTTTAATACAGATGTTATATGGCCTCCATTGCTTATAATTTATTTCTTTTTTTACCCATACTGCCTACGGAGTACCATATTTTTACTTACGTGCTTCATGGCCTTGTTAGAAGAGTCCTGGCAGCTTGCCTTTTGTTCTCACCAGCACAGTCAATCTTAATCCATGCATATGACTCGTTCAGTTGTTCTTGTCGCTCTTAACACTGAAAAAGCTTGTATATTGGTGGTTGCAATGCTTTAATAGCACTCTAAGGTTGTGTGGGAGCGAATTTTCAGGTTGTTTTTTAAAAAAATTCCCCTCACTGGTTTGCCAGGGTTCAGGAGGTTTTTCTAGACCGGGAAAATGTTTATTCTTCTTAATGGAAAACCGTGGGGCGGTCTTATCCCCACCGACTAGTTCTTTGTCGCTCTTAACACTGTCTTTCTGTCTGGCCAAATCTCTAAACCTACCCCCGGGCCCTGCTAAGCAAAATTCCTGGCTCCACCCCTGATTACTGGCCGGCTAGATGCACATGCAAGTGTCAAGGTAAAATACTGGCAATCATTTTCTGCCTGTTGTACACCAAGGCATTCTCTTAGGCTGCTTGCACCGGGGAACCCTACCCCGCACGGTACGCACCACATTGCATGCATGACGTGCGGGGTACCAATTCGGCGCTCGCAGCGGGGGACGGGATCGCCCAGGTAAAATATCGGGCGGCCTTCCAACCCGCCTTTCATGGAGGGCGGCGCGGGCCGACGGTATGCGCCACGTCGGTGCGGGGTACGCGTGCCCTTCCAACCACCCCGCTCGGCTGCCACCATGGGAGCAGGAGGAAGGAAGGGAAGCCGCTCGGCTGCTCCGCCGCCCCATCGCCGTCCTCCGTGCCGAGCCGCCCCACCGCTCCGCCCTACCGCGTCGCACCACCCGTCGCCGCTGGCCTAGGGAGGGGGCAGGGCAGGGGAGGTAGAGGGTCCGTGGAGGAGGCCCGTGGTGGAGTCGATTCGGTGCTGCAGAAGCCAGATCCGCCGCCGCAGCACCTCCCCGAGATCCGCCACCTCACGAGCTCCGGCGCCGCCTCCAGCTGCTGCTCGCTGTGCCCCGACGCGAAGGACACCAAGGAGGAGATCTCGGCCATGGCGAGGCAGCCCTTCGTCACCTAGATCCATGCGGGTGACACACCACCAACGCCCGCCTGCGCCCGAGCTGCAGGAAGAGGAGGCTGCCGCCCTGCCCATGACAAACCTGTAGCTCATGCAGGGAGTGGTGCGCGAGGCAGCCGCGAAGGAGTAGGTGGCCCACCAATGGCAGCGGTGGGGGCGACGGCGGCAACTTGCCGCGCAGACGGGCGGACAATGCGGGGAGGCGCTGGTCGTCGCAAGAGGAGGAGGCGGTGGTCGTACACCAGGCCCCTCGCGACGTCCGCCGTGTAGGCCCTGACGGCGTGCTCGTCGAGTCGCCCGCCGTCGTTCCTCACCGCGACGTCGGTGAGGGAGCGGCCGGGGCGAACTCGAGGAAGAGTTGGCACTCCCCGCTAGCGGCGGCACGAAGCCGAGGTGGGGGAGGACGAGGAGCGAGCGGAGCGCGGACAGGATGGCCCCCTCGCGGCATAGATGCTCCACCGCACCCACCGGGGCGGACTTGACGGCGAAGAGCGCGCCCGAAACCTCGTCGGCGGCGAGCGTGACCACCACGCCCGTTGCGCTGCGGCCGAGCGTGCGGACGCGTGTCCACCGACCGCTGACCGCTGCTGCCATGGCGCTCAGCTCAGCTGGAGGAGAGGGAGGGCCCCGGTGTTGGGGATGGGGCGGCGGCGGCGGGGGAGGGGAGGGGCAGCGGGCTGGGAGGGGAAAAAGGAATAAATAACTGAAATGTGGGCCCCACTAGTGGTTGGTATAGAGAGTGTAGATATAGTATGAACGAGTGCAGAAAAAAGTGGTATAGAGTAAAAAATCTGGATTGTCTGACTTTCAACCTGCAGCCGGCGCAGAAGCAGTTGCAACGGTGGCGTTATTCACTCGTCGTGGATTGTCTGACTTGCTGACTTGCCCCCCACTAGATGCCATCCGTTGTTCATCCAACGGCTGCTGTTGCTGTTAGCCTTTCTCGGTGCAAAGAACTTAGCCCAACTCAGGTTCATAATGTAGTATTGGGCCGTTTTCTTCTTTTGTCAGTTTGCTGCTACTCGTGGGCTGGTTGGTTAGCTAGTCTTGTGGGCTTTTAGGCGGGGCAGCTCATTCTAGGCCCATAGGCTGAAGAAATATTTAAAAAGAGTATTATGCACAGTGTGTTTTGCCACTTTTGTGTAGGATGGTTACAGACGTGAATTTGATTGAGCAAGCAATCAGTTTGGAGGATCATCTATCGAGAATGAAATTTCCATGTTATACCAAATTTGGATGACAATTCATCTGGTCTCAGTTCCTATGCATGTTAAACGGTGAAATTGCTATAGCTGTTGGATGCAATACGTTCTGCTACATCAACAGGATCATTACCATGGCAAGAGGAACAAACATAGGCTTCATTTCAGTTCTCAGCGAGGACGACAGATTTACAGAATGTCTTCTTATAAACTTTTCAGCATCCACCACTATCCAATGGGTCAACAGTCACACTGAAGATGTGAACATCTTTGTTGCCAGGATCTTGTGTTGGCTGCTTGTGTTGGCTGAGAGGCTGCTCATGAAGCATCTAGATGCACCATGCAGGTGGTTGGCGGAGAACCATAGGAGGATGTTGATGAACAAGTATTGTAGATGATACCTGCGGGACAAGCACCTACACCACTATGTTATCTATGTGGAGTCGGTGCAAGATAGATTCAAACACAACTGACGTCTCAGGAATCCTTCAACAACCTCTGTCCAGCAAGAGCTACATGGGCTTGCTTACTGCGTGTATGGCAAGCCTGACGTGCGGTGCTTGATGTTTGAGGTGTTTGATTTCGAACAGGTTCAGCCAAAAGGAGTATGAGGCTGTTCTCCATAGGGATTGATGCTGAGTTGCTGACCAACGAGACCGCCAGTGGGGATTGATACTGAGGCCTCAATAGGAGATCATTCAATTCTGAAGCCTGAGGACTCGAAAGCCACTGGGGATCTGGTCTCCTCAATCCGTCCCTTTCCAACCAATTGTCCATCCGAAATGGTAGAATAGATGTTGCCAGTTTTTTTTTGTATGTTCTATTTATCTTTCCTTCATGTATTATACCCGTAGCAACGCACGGGCATTTACCTAGTAATGCTATTAAGTTCAACAATGGTGCTGAGGTTCTTCACACCTGTAGAAGAATCTGCCTCTGTAGGTAAGGGTGACCACCAATATAAGTAAATCTTTAACAAACTCGTCTAGAATTTGAATTGTGGAACAGGAAGAATAGCAGCTACTTCAGATATTCCGTTTTTGCCGCTAGCTTTGATGCTGAGTGCAACGCCTGTGGAAGCGGCCTTCATGATAAGCTTATCAGGGAACAAGATCCGAATTTACTGACCATTTCGTGGGACAAGATGCGGCTCGCAGCGCCAGAGTGCCTTCATGATAATCGATTGGCATGATAACCAGAAATTTGCCGTCCTATATGCATGTTAAACTGTGAAATTGCTAATTTACCAGTCACCCCATGTACTGTTATTGGTAGTATTGCTACATCAATGTTGGGGCCACCAGTTGTCCTATATTGTCTTCTCTGGGAGATAATTTTATCTTGGTATGTGACCACAGCCTCTGATTGGGGCTGCTATGGCTGTTCCGGTTGAGAAATATTTTGATGGCAAAGGTATGCATAGATAGATTAACAAAAATGCTTATTTTTTCATATGACATTGTGTTCACAGCAATCACCATTTCGCTACTTTCCGCTGTTGCTTGTTGGTTCCTGTGCAAATCACTCGAGGTAAGTGAAATATCATGTATCCCTCCATAAGTGTTACTGTATGTGCAATGTTTTTCTGTGACACGTGCATCAAAATGATGCAATGCTGATGTGGTGGAGCTTCCTCCATGCGACATGCTCCCAGCGATCTGTTCTGTGCTAGCAGGCGTCCTTCTTCATTACTTCGGCCCTCGCCCTCGTAGCTGGATGCATGGACGATACTCGGTATCCTGATTCGTGGCCCGGGGACGACAACCCACGTGTCTTTTTTTTTATTTGCTCCTGATGAATGGAGCTCCTCCGCTTGCAGAGTACTATGGAATGGCTCTGATGGCACAGCTTGCCGCTGCCGAGGCCGTCAGGATCATACAACTGCATCAAAGTAGCAGCAGAGTACATACTATGCAAATTAAAGTTCTGGAAATATCGATTCTTTTATTTATTTTGTTCCGAATAATTATACGCATTTTAATGCTCACCTATTATTGTCCCTGCTATGGCACTATGGTAGACTAGCGCTACTTTATGTACAAGGTTGTCCCTACTTTGCCAAGGCTGTAATCCTTCATTTGTACTGCTTTCCCCTCCCTTGTATGGATTCCATTTTGTATCAGCAAGGAACATTGTAGAATTATATAGTATAATCATCTAACAGCTCCAATATCTTTTGTATGCAGTTATATACAACTTGCTGCAAAGGCTTTGCCCGTCATAGGAACTAAAGCTATTCTTCTCAAACCAACTAGAAAATAGGATCTTGAGAATAGCTGGTATGGCTTCCATCAGAAACAAGAATTGGTGGGAAGTATACGTTTCCTTGCAGCTCTGTTTTCTGCACCCATCAAAGCATAAGTTTGAGCATCTAAGAATCTGTTTTGAACGGCTCGAATATGTTGGCCAGAAGATTCAGGTATGTTGTGTCTTCTTATAAACTTTTCAGCATCCACCACTATCCAATGGGTCAACAGTCACACTGAAGATGTGAACATCTTTGTTGCCAGGATCTTGTGTTGGCTGCTTGTGTTGGCTGAGAGGCTGCTCATGAAGCATCTAGATGCACCATGCAGGTGGTTGGCGGAGAACCATAGGAGGATGTTGATGAACAAGTATTGTAGATGATACCTGCGGGACAAGCACCTACACCACTATGTTATCTATGTGGAGTCGGTGCAAGATAGATTCAAACACAACTGACGTCTCAGGAATCCTTCAACAACCTCTGTCCAGCAAGAGCTACATGGGCTTGCTTACTGCGTGTATGGCAAGCCTGACGTGCGGTGCTTGATGTTTGAGGTGTTTGATTTCGAACAGGTTCAGCCAAAAGGAGTATGAGGCTGTTCTCCATAGGGATTGATGCTGAGTTGCTGACCAACGAGACCGCCAGTGGGGATTGATACTGAGGCCTCAATAGGAGATCATTCAATTCTGAAGCCTGAGGACTCGAAAGCCACTGGGGATCTGGTCTCCTCAATCCGTCCCTTTCCAACCAATTGTCCATCCGAAATGGTAGAATAGATGTTGCCAGTTTTTTTTTGTATGTTCTATTTATCTTTCCTTCATGTATTATACCCGTAGCAACGCACGGGCATTTACCTAGTAATGCTATTAAGTTCAACAATGGTGCTGAGGTTCTTCACACCTGTAGAAGAATCTGCCTCTGTAGGTAAGGGTGACCACCAATATAAGTAAATCTTTAACAAACTCGTCTAGAATTTGAATTGTGGAACAGGAAGAATAGCAGCTACTTCAGATATTCCGTTTTTGCCGCTAGCTTTGATGCTGAGTGCAACGCCTGTGGAAGCGGCCTTCATGATAAGCTTATCAGGGAACAAGATCCGAATTTACTGACCATTTCGTGGGACAAGATGCGGCTCGCAGCGCCAGAGTGCCTTCATGATAATCGATTGGCATGATAACCAGAAATTTGCCGTCCTATATGCATGTTAAACTGTGAAATTGCTAATTTACCAGTCACCCCATGTACTGTTATTGGTAGTATTGCTACATCAAGTCATCAACAGGATCATTAGCAATGCTAAAGGGCCAAACATAAGCTTCATCTCCAGTTTAATTAGCGAGAATTAGCTATCCAGTTGGCTAATTTGTTGGATGTAATCTTTTCTTTCTTTTCTTTTTTTAGTTAGCCAACGGAACGTACAAGAGCTCTTGCAGATGCTCTAATGACACTTTTTCCACTAGTGATAATCTTCATTCTCGTGGTTTGCATTCACATCAGACACCGAATCTTCAGTCCAGCCAGCAGCACAGCTGCACAGCTGGAGTTCTTCAGTTCAACAATGGCGCCGAGGTTCTTCACAAGCTGTAGGGGAACGTACACAGTTCAACAAACTACTCTAGTATCTAATTAATATCTTCATTAGCAGCTACTTAAATATGGTTGCCACGCACTAGCTTTCATGCTGAGCGCGACACAAGCGGCAGTGGCACTGTCGGTAATTAAGCTTCGCAGGGAACAGGATATGTGTTGTCCGCCATTTCATAATACAAGATGAAGGCAACGTCGCACTCGTGCTCCTTTGGTTCCTCCTGATTCCTCCCAATCCTATACAAGCAACTATATGAATCTCTCTCTCTCTCTCTCTCATACTGTTTATATGATTCCTGGCCGTGCTACTCTCTCTCTTTCATACTGTTTTTTTAAACAAACCAGACAGGAGAGCTGCCAATTATATTAAAAAGAAGATAAAGTCCAGACTGAACATTACAACTAAATAAAAACAAACTCAACAAAGTACAACCAACTTAGGACAGTCGGATTGGGACATCGACGCGAGCCCTTTGTCCGGTCGGATTGAGACATCGACACGGAACACAACAACAACTCCTCCCTGACTGACAGATGAGGCACCCACCAACATACAAACCCAAGTAATCGTCGAGAATCTACAGGCGTGACCCTGAGTCAAAAGAAAACCGATAGAAGCAGACCGCACCACACTGAGAAAGCCACCGCCATGCGGGACCCTCTGCTGTAGTGCCGCTGCAACCCCACACTCCACCTGACGGGGTGATGCCACGGAATCCGGATCTCTCGCAGGCTGCTGCGAAGTCGCAACAACGAAAACACAACGCGCGAGGGCCTCGCCGCATCCGCCGTTGGACTCCACCTCTCTCGTCGCCTCGAGGAAGCTCCACATGCGGGAGCCTTGCCAGGCCCGCCTCAGACTCCACGTCTCGGATCCGTTTCTTAAATTGCCGTCATGGTGGTAAGCAAAATTGCCCCAGCTCCCCGGATTTCCACCGTACCACCAGGTCGTCGCTGCAAGTCAACCTCATGTCCTTGCTAACCCTCGCACTTAGCCTCTATTGTCATGTCGGCGGACCGAAGAAGTCGTTCGCGCCATCCTCCGACGATGTGCCGCACCGGATAGCCCAGCCAAGTTGAGACAATCCGCCGCAACGCGCTGCAAGCCAAGTCGTCCCATGATGCCGATGTCCACAAGCGCCGTCCTGAGATGCAGTCCCATGCCGCACTGATTATTGCCAAGCAATGCCAGTCACCGCGGTCCGCTAAGCAGCACACACCAGCAACCATGCAACGACCTCCCGCCGCCGTTATGACTACAAACGCCTCCACGTGAGCTCAACAACACCCGTCCAGCATATCACGCAGAGATATTGCCGCCACTGCCCGCAGCCGCTCATGACCAATGAACCAGAGATGTCAAGAGTTGAGTTGGGTCTCTAGAGCCTCCAAGGAGGGTACGACGCCAAAGGTGCCGCCATCACTCGTCCAAAACATGGACATGGTTTTCACCGAGGGAACCGCGTGCAGCAGGGTTGAAGCTCCAAAATGGCGCCTCCTCAGGGAAAACGACGCCTAAAGGCGTCACCGTCATCTCCACCGACAACAAAGCCGATGAGGGCTTACGCCCGGAGAATCTCCATCCCACACTGCACACTCAATCTCACCGTTCCTGGAACACGGCCAAGGCTTCCCGAACATGGCCGTGGCAATACTGCTCCTCCGCTCACCCAGCCGCACCTGCTCCCGGGGGAACCGACCGACTCCTGCCAGTTGCCGAGCTCGGCCTCCTCTGCGCGTTGGTTGGCCACCGAGCCACACGCCTGGCCTGCCGCAGGCCCTGCGCCGTCGCCACTACAGGCCCACTCCCGACCGCCGCGGGCATCACGCCCAACCGCCGTCGCCGACTGCGCTCGCGGCGACCACCGCTGCTGCGCTGCGCGCGGGCCGATGTCGAGCCAAGCCTGGC
>OAMR01000485.1:377329-400054 GCA_900205405.1 Echinochloa crus-galli | reverse complement strand
GTGGGGGGGGGGTGTATGGAGGATCCTCTTTCATACTGTGAAAATGGCTATATATACTCAAATTTTCGGTGCTTATTAGTCAAATATATACGTGCGATCGGAAGCGTCGTTTACCAACAGGGTGTCCAAGTGCAACCAGTAGTAGCTGAACTGTCAATAGTATTATAATCAGTGCAGAGTAGTGTTACATACAAAAAATGAATGTATCTGCAACCTACCTACTATATTACCGAACCTGATGTGCAGTAAAATATTGATGACAATTATCTGTCCGTTGCACAACATGGGATGGAATTATCTGATGCCTTACTGTCATAGTGTTAAGAATGACACGTTAGCTTGAAATACTCAAACAAATTACGGGTTTCACTTGCCATTGTAACAAAATGAAGAGAGTAAGTGAGGGCTTGTAATTGACTCAAGTCATCACAAACGTCTTGATGTTGATGTACTCGATGTCCATTACTGAAAGGACAACAAGAGTTACCTTTTGAAATAAATTTTAAAAAAATTCCAACAAGTGAAAGAACAAAATGTGAACGTTATTCCTACAAGTATTGGCATGTTCCACCATAGAAAACCTTACCCATTTCTTATAAATAAGAAAATAATTAGGTTGGCACTTAATCAGCTTTCAACAATATTGTAAAGATTATTATGCCCACGGGCACCTAGCTAGGATCATCAGTGTCACTGACGAATCTTTGCCTCTGCAGATAATGGTGGCCACCAACATAAGAAAAGGTTTGACAAACTAATCTACAATACGCATGAGAAGAAAAGGCTAAACAACAATATTTACATCTGCTTTAATTGTTGCCACTAGTTTAAACAACAACATTCTTGTATATATCTGCTTTCTTGGTCACCTTCTCAAGGAACACAAGAAGCAACTGTATTCCCCTTTTCACTGGACAAGATGAGGCTGGGATCATCTGTGCGTGTGCTCCTTTGATTACTGATTCCTCCCAATCCTGTGAAAGGAATCTGGAGATCTTGTGTGCTCACTTCCCTAGCTGCTTTAGCTCACGTCCCATTGCAGAATAAATTTCTTCAGCAATAAATATGGCGATGACAACGGACATATAATAAATATAACTAGTTAAGAAAATGATCTTGAATAAGCACGAACAAAAGTTAAATAAGGTCAGTCTCAGTGCAGCGTTTCATCGCACGGTTACCTAGACCAGAAACTAGGTAACTGTGCCAGATGAGTTTCATGGTGATGAAACTCCTCTCACATCCCATGAAACTCTTCACTCTCTCCTATGCCACATCAGCACATTTAATGTCATGAAACTCTCATGAAACCTCCACTGAGACTGGCCTAAGGACATTGGCAGCTACTGCAGTTACTTCAGATGACCGATCGTGTCTAGGATGACAACGTCATCGGCAACGACTCTCTTGGTTGGGCAACAAGAATAGTTCTACTTAGAAGGCCAAGCTACTTACATTACTGATTCCTCCTAATCCTATGTAAGCAACCGTGCAAACCTCAATCTCTCTCGATTTAGCTTCCCCTGCTCCAGTTCTACCCAAATCAGGGCTTCGTAGAACAATTTGAAAGATCTAATAGGGCTCGAAGCATAATTCTGCTCCTTTGTTTTTTTTTTCATTCTTGCAAAACCTGTGACCTATAAAAGTAAAAGATCTCTCTACATAAATCACCCCCACTCTCCCCCGTCCCAATCTCCACCACCCTTTCGCCCCCTCGCTCACATTTTAATTTTTAGAGACTTTTGTGTCATTTAAATGGGCCAACTAATGTTGCCCCTGTGTTGTAGTGAAGCTATTAACACGTATTATTATTGTTGTTGCTACATACTCCTTCCCTTATGAAAACAATACAAATAACCAATTCCATATCAGAGGTCTCTACCAATGATTTCTTAATATCTTTCATAAATAAATTCACTGACACAATAAGAACTAAACTATTATCATTATTATCGGTTTTTATCTAACCAAGACAACAATAAAAACAGGACAATATATTAATAAACACTGAGCCAATGAATCTAAATAAGAAATCAATTCAGAAATTAGTAGAGATCTAGATAAAAATTATGATTTTAAATTTATTGATTTATATTATATTAATAGATTTTGCCATATTGTGTCCTTTTTAGATGATTTCCACAATAAATACTTTAAGCCAATACGTTTCAAACCAAAAGTGTAATAATGGTTGTATTTTGTTTAATAAAACCCACAAGAGGTCAATAGTTGCAGCCTTAGAAGCAATATGAAACAAGATCCGATAACTTTGAACAAAATAGATAAAAATATAAGCGTAAGCTATGTATTAAATATAAATCTAAATTATTCGATAACTAATGATACTTACAAGCAAAGCGGAGGTTAAAGACGATGTAGCATTGTTTATTCGAAGAACTTACCGAGAAAAGCTACATTACTCCTACTATGAAATTTTGGCGTTTTGGCATAATGCCGAGAAGAAGAACTTGTATTGATTGGTGCGTATAGTTTTTTCGTGTCCATCTGGTACATATTTATACCCTAGACTAATGATTTATAGTCGATTATGACTAATTACAAACTTGACGTAAAAGAAATAAACTCCTATATTTACAAAATGGACCCATATAGGACTCGGTCTTGCATGATGTCATCGCTTCATCAAGAAAATTTTCAACACCGATTCCCTAGGTTTTCTTATACTTCACCACTTCCATTGGTTTTTACGACTCCGCATCGGCATCGGCTTCCCATGTCAGCATCAACATCGGCTTAACCATTTGTATCAGCATTGGCTTCAACCTAGCACGTGCCAAATTTTGGTGTTAACATCAGTGCTATTCTTGTGGTGGTAAGAGATGTGCCCTTAAACAAGGAGGCGACGGTGGTGGATTTGTCAATCTCGACATCTACTAGTCCAGTCTCGATGTCTTCTTATTGCCATGGCCAACGGAGGCACATGCACTACTACAAAAGCTCTTATCAGTAAATACTGGAAACCCCCAGTTAGTACCGGTTAGCCTAGCCGGTACTGGCTGGACGGCACTAACATGCAAGCCAGTTAGTACCGGCTGGGCTGACCGGTACTAATTGGCATCCTTTAGTACATGTCGCGTAAATGCGCGTGTGCGGCCGCGAGGATTCCAACCCATGACCTCTAGTCTCGCGTTGCTTCCTTATCATCTCACCTATGCATCACATGTGACCGAGTGGGAGATGCTTTTCTTTTGAAGGAACCTGTGGAGGACCATTTAGTCGGCTCGTGTTACCCGCCAGTACTAAAGTGGCTCCGGGGGGCTCCGTGCCACTTTACGACCGGGTCTTTTTATGCCCGGTACTAAATGTAGTGGATGAATGTGAGTTTTTTAGTAGTTATGGTGTTCTGGCTCACCGACGATCAGGTGGGTGTGGGTCACAACGGACTTGCGCATCGGAGAGAGAAGACCAAGGAGAAGTCGTGGGGTGCCTACCAACATGGGAAGTACTCCCTCCGGTTCCATATTAGAAGTTGTTTAGGACAGCGACACGGTCACCAAAGCATAACTTCGACTTCTCTTTTCTATAAAAATATTTCTTGCAAAGTTATATATGTATATTTTTATGAAAGTAATTTTCAAGATCAATCTATTTATATAATTTTCACATTTTCAGACTCCATGAGTTAAATGTTATTCATGATTTATATTCCCAATGTTTGACTCAAATCTTGTCCAAAACGACTTCTAATATGGAACCGGAGGGAGTAGACGGTTTCGATAGGAAATCTGCCCATGCAGGAGGCGGCGGCTAGCAGTGTTACGCTGTGAAGGTGCTCATTCGACGATGGGGAGGCGAAAAGAAGCAAGATCGGTGGTGGTGACTCGGCCTCCACGTGGTCAGCGACCTCCGATGATGGAACGACGATGAGGGGACCAACGAAATTGATGGTTCCAGATTATGGAAGAGGGTGTCGGCTTGGAGTAGTAGTATGAAACACCAGCTCACGACTCTACGGCTAGCTCCTCGTGGCTATGGCAGGAGTGCGCTACACATGCAAAGAGAGGTGAGGTGAGCAGCGCAAGAGATGTGGGTGAGATCGGTGGTAGGATGAGGTGCGCGTGGTTCGACACCGCATGATTTATTGATACACAGTCTACGTGTTGGCGTGGTGCACAACGCTTCATGCTGGAATCGTGTGGCCGATGGAATCAGGTGGGCCGAAACAGGGAGAAAGAGGGATGGACTGGGTTGGGTGACTCCATGGGTTGGGCTCTACCCAAACTATTTAGGATTAGGTTTTCTTTTTTTCTTTTCGTTTTTGTATTTTTAGAAAACATTTTTTGTGCAAAGATAAGTCTAGAAAGTTTAAATAAATCATTTAAGACACAGAAAATATCTTGAAAACTCTCTGAGATAGAGTTGGACATAAGGAACCCAAAGGAAATATTTTGAGCTCATGAAAAGTTTTCTAGAACAACTAAAAAATTGGAAATTGCTATATGGAAAAATAGTAAAATACTTAGAAAAATCTGGATAATTCCCCAAAAAGCTACTAGGCCTGTAAACACATTTTGAAAGCTTTGCATACACAAAAACACTAAATTTAACTGTCATGAATGCATAGAACACAACATTATAGCATATGTTTAATTTAATCTAGAAAATAATTATTTTTATTTACTAAATTATTTGTTAATTAGATAACCTTGGAAAATTTTGTAGAAAAAACGCATTGTATTAATTGGCTACCCAGTCATAAACTAAAATAAAAAAAATTAGGGTGTGACACAATTATAAACTATAAGATAATCTTAAGTCATTTGGCAATTGTAATCTTCAGAAGTAGTCTACTTTGGTGATTTTTTTTACAAAATGGCTTCATCTCCATATATTGTTTTGCTACATAAATTTGCATAAATTTTGAAGGTGATTTGAAAGTTGCTGTTGCCAAGAAAAGAGTTAACTAATAATTAAGGGTTTGAAGGATTGAATAAGACACCAAAGATTAACTCACTATCGAAAGAATTAAGTAAACATATTTGAGGATCAAGGAAGAAACTAGTAATGTCTTAATGTTGCGAGGAAAAGGATAGATGAGTCTCAGGATGTTGCAAATACATCTCTTAATACAATAGTAATTTGATTTTTCATCAATTTAGTAGTCAACATAAAGGACCATACTGAAATATAGTATGACTTCAGTAATAAGATAACCACATGATCATTCATAGCAAACATATCACCCTACCTCCGGGTTAGCACTTTTACATGAAGGGAGGATAAAAGCTAAGCAGCACGGATACGGATACGTGTATCGGTATCGGAAGGATACGGATACGCGGATACGTCATTTTCCCAAAAAACCTGATACACGGATACGTTTTACCTAAAAATTTAAATAAATAGATAATAATGCATATTAAATAGCCGAACTTAAATACAACGAAAAGCAGTTAATGTGAAGTAAATAACCACACAATAAAAGCTATAGGGATTAGAATGTGAGGAAATAGAAGTTCTAAGGACTAAAACATAATTATTGAAAAAGGAAAGGGACAAAATAAAAGAATGGAACCTTATCTCTATCCCTCTCGGTGACCCGGTCTCCCCGTCTCCCTCTCTCTCTGTCTCACATTCCCTCTCCTCTCTCGGTCTCCCCTCCCTCCCTTTCCCAGCCGGCCGTCGGCGCCTCCCTTCCCCGGCCGGCCACTGGCCCCTCCCTCTCCGACAACGCGCAGCCTCGAGGCTAGCTCCGGCAGCTCCTTCTCCATGCGAACTGGCAGCTCCTTCCCCACGCGCGCCGGCGGTCAGATTCGGCTCGGGGCTGGAGCGCGATGTCGAGTAGGACGATGAGCTCGCCGGTGTCGGGCAGGACGAGCTCGCCGGCGAACCGGCGCGGCGGATCGAGTGCGGCGCGCGGGCAGGACGGCCGCCTCAGGCTCCACCGCGGCGCGCGAGCAGGACGGCTTCCTCAGGCTCGTCCGTGCGGCGGCGAAAGGGGCGGCAGCCGGGATTCTTCCCCGTGGACGGCAACCCTCTCCCTCAACCATCTTCCCCAGCAGCTCCTTCCCCACCCCTCCGGCCATCTCGGCGCAAGCGGCTGCTCATGGTGTTGGGCTACTGGGCCGTATCACACACATAAATACGTATCCAATCTTGAGTTTCTAGGCCCAATACGGCCCAGTATGCCGATACGGCTTGGATACGTATCCCCAGCGTATCCGTGGCGTATCCGTATCCAATACGTATCGGATACGGGATACGGTGTCACCCCACGTATCTGTGTTTCGTAGGATAAAAGTGTAAGAGAAGTACTGCGCATATGCATTCTCCTTGAATACGAGGAGCTAAGCCATAAATTGATTTTTGGAGCGGGGTGTTACGCCAACATTAGCCACAATTTTATTCAGACGAACATAGTGCTCACACAAATAGACGTTTAATTCAAACAAAGTAACTGCACACATGCAAATGAAGCTGCAGGCACACAGATATTGTCGACACCAACGTATACACGCTGGATCCATTGTGGGGACTGGGGACGATCAATCCCAATTTATTTTCGCACGCACACACAAAACGCTGAGCGCTTAACCAAGCATGCAGATTCATTCGCTGAACATGGGACAATCAGAATGGCTTGACGTAGACACCGATTGCAGTGATGTAGGCTTTGTTGCGGTGTGCGAAGAAGCCAACGATGCTGCCATTGTTCTTGACGGGGATGTCAAAGGACTTGGTGTTCTTGAGCGACTTACTATCTCCAAACGGCCCCCAGGTTCGGATGTTGGTGACAATGGTGAAGCTGGCTACGCCATCGCCCCCATACATGTACGGGCCGTACATCCCATGAACTCCCGTGATGAACTCAGAAGGGCCAAGAGTGATCTGTGAGCAATGAGTACCTTACATATCACAAAAAAATCAAAAGGACATGGATACAGAATGATGCTAAATCTTAGGGCTTACTCTGGTACAGTTCCCGCCGTTGCCGCCCCATAGGCCAGTGTTGTGCTCCAGCCCATGGCAGTCATTGTAAGTGAAGGTAAAACCATCAACCAACAACCCATGGTGGATGGTGATGCTTTGCAGGTGCAGCGGTGGCACTGTTATGTCGCAGTTGCCCTCGGCCTCGGACGTGTTGCCAAACGGGCCGATCTTTGCCACGGAGCTCTGCAACAAGTAGAAGCTAGCTGTATGAGGACTTGAGAAAACAGAACTGTCTCATCACAAGTACATAGATGTTGTATCAGTATTTTCAGCACTGAGAGGAAGAGAACAAGAGACCATGTCGATGGGAGCTACGCTTAGGCTGATGTATCCATGATCCACGGGTATCTCAATTTATAGGAGAGGATACAGATAGATAGTTTAGTCACCAACCGTCCAAGTTACTTTGATTTATTGGAGCTAGCTAATAATTTGAGCAACAGGAAACGAACAAAGCATGGATATAGATCATTCTTTTGAGAAATTTTACAATGATTGGTATTAATTAGAGCCATCCGTTTCGAGAAATCGGACGGTGGAAACAAAGCAATAGTACCCAGAGGTACCAAATTCGTGGGACCAGGTACAAAAATGGTGGGACCCACTATTGATTTAATATTCTTTTTCAAAATGTAAAAAAGGCATAAGGGTAATTTCTCCTGGCGAAAAAACGTGTTTTTTCACCGTCTTTGCTTCTCCTCTGCCGGCGCTTGGTCTATGATTCCACCCATGATTTTCGCCTATGAATCTTTTCACAAATAGTTCCCAATTAAGCAAGGTTACCACAATGTCCTTTTTTATTTAATTTAATTTTTTACTCAAAATACCAGGTACTTTCAGGTATCTCTGGGTACCTCTCCAATCATTGTAAAACAGCTTTATATTAAATAGTGTTATAGGTGTCCCTACACCTCTTTGTATTATATTAATGTGTAACTAAATGTGTGCGTGCCCACACAGTAAGAACTTGGCTGTGTGTGGTTGCAGAGGCCGAAGATAATTTCATTTTTAAAACTAAATATGTTTATAACTCTTTGTATTCGATCTAGATGTATAACTAAATATGTTTATAATTCTGTACCTCTTTCTTGCACGCACACAACCAGGTACAGAATTATGAACACATCTATACTAAAAGGATCACACTCCCCACCCAAAAAACCACCCCCTACCCCCTCACAGAGGACCCACCTGTCAGATTTAGGGGGAGGGAAAAGCGAGAAACACTAGAAAAAATTGTATGTTACATGCACTTTTTGTTGTTCCTCTGTTATTTTTTTCTTATAAAATAGTATATTCTTAGACCAACCAAGCTTTCTGTATTTTATTCGTACAACATTGTCATCCGCCGATTAGTTTTGTTGTGTCTCTTTGAATTCAGACACATTTGTTTTCGAGACCATGACTCATTCAAGTCATCTAATAAAATCAATCGCTACCTACAGCCATATATTATCTTATATTTTGGATATAGGCCCGTGACCCATTCAAGATTGATTAGTGCAGCCATGAACATTTTATATTCTGCAGGTCTGACCTGAATCCACTTTAGTGAAAAAAAAATCAGAAATTGCCATTTTTCTTTTGACCTACCGAAACTGTTCAGATGCTTCTGAACGAACTTCCAGTTTATTTTTATTATGGGAACTGGGAAGGCAGCAGCGCAGTGGCACGCTACATTCTGATTTCCATTAAGACTGTTTAGTTTGCAAGCATTTGCAACGTTTTAAATCTCAACGTCGAAGGACTTTCCGTCAAAGCTCCATTAGTGTTCACTATACTATACAGATATTTTCACATGCAGTTAGTAACCCCCTATCACCGCAGCTTTGGCCTGCCGTTGGGAACTGGGATACGAACATGATGAAGCAACACCGGCACGTCGACCTCAGTTGAGCTTCTCGGGCACAAAGAATGCATCTCGACCTGCTGCTACCCAATTTCCAGATCGAGCTCCTCTGTATCTCGGAGCATATACCCTGCAACAAATGCTCGATAGTCAACGTTTTATGGTGGAATGTGGGTAAGAAGTTCCTTGAACATATATTGTTGGGATTGGGAGTGCTTCTTCCTAAACCTGGGTGCAGAGTGCTGATGGATGCAGAGTGCCTGTGCATGACAGAGTGAGCAGCACCTGATCGAAGAACCATCCGGTGTGTGTGTGTGAGGAGGGGAACCTGGGTGTAGGCGATGTGCTCCTTGGTCAGGTTCGCCTGCATCAACTACAGACGGTAGAGCGATGGAGATATATTGACGTTAGTTCTGTCAGATATTCCTTTGTGCTCTTCTGATTCTCGATACCTCCCATCCCAACACTGCAAAAGCCGTGAGATTCGAACTGCATGCTGTCTGTCGGTCTTGCTTAACTTTCTACATTGCTGGTACATTTTATAGGGAGTTACTCATTGATCCCAATGTTATCCACTGAAGAAAATTGAATAGTGTGTAGCTAGCTATTACAGCATTTGAGCGCCTCACCAACTTCAGTGCAGTAAAATGGATAAAATTACTTGGTTTCTGGAAATGGACTCCCTTCATAACCAAATTGTGGACAGATATTTTTCCAAACAAACTATATAACATTAATAATGAACTTTGCGGACAGATATAGCCCGAAAATTGTGGGATGAGGTCCCAGTTTTGATAGGGTTTTCATCTTGTTATTATGTCAATTGAATTTTTTCAAGGTCTCAAATTCCATTAGTGACAAGCGAGCTCACGGAAGTTTCCAATGTAGAGGACACCGCACCAAGTTCTAGAGCTCATGGAAACAAAGTTTCCACCGATTTAAAAAGAACAAAGGAAACAAACTCCTGCACCAAATTCATGACAAAATTACAATCGTTTTAGACCATAACCTTGACAATAACATCGAGCAAGGCACCACTGGCACCGTACTGTGTCAACGAGACTGTATCGCGGGAGGACGTGCTGCATTCTGCTATTTGAGGTTGTTTTGTTCAGAGTTCTAGATGTCCATGCAGCCAACCTGTCAGTAGCATCTCATCAGCTGAAAGTAGTTTATATTTGACTGTGTTGAGAGCTTTCATCCCATGATCATGTGGTACTGTGCCCTGTGGGTGAGGTAGCCATAGGCAACACTGACTAGAGTACGTAGTTGGACAGAGGTTTCCCTTAGACAGCCTTGTGCTCTTTTGATTCTCGACACCTCCCAACCCTATGAAATCAACAATGTTCTCCATGTTTCTATGCAGAAATGACTATCACTCGGTCACCTCTCTCTGTGGCCACTACAAGACTTGCATTTTTTGCCGAGAGTTTGTATCAAATGGCCGACCGTTATGTACTAACTGCATTCCACTAGCTTGTAGCCTGTCTCTTATACACATCTAGATGTGTATAAGAGACAGGTTATGTACTAACTGCATTCCACTAGCTTGTAGCCTGTCTCTTATACACATCTAGATGTGTATAAGAGACAGATGCCATTGTTATACAAATCGATGTTTTTGCAACTGCAGTGGTTGTGACGTCAGTTACTGAAAATATCATGTCAGCCATGTTTCTATGCAGAAATGACTATCACTCGGTCACCTCTCTCTGTGGCCACTACAAGACTTGCATTTTTTGCCGAGAGTTTGTATCAAATGGCCGACCGTTATGTACTAACTGCATTCCACTAGCTTGTAGCCTGTCTCTTATACACATCTAGATGTGTATAAGAGACAGATGCCATTGTTATACAAATCGATGTTTTTGCAACTGCAGTGGTTGTGACGTCAGTTACTGAAAATATCATGTCAGCCATGTTTCTATGCAGAAATGACTATCACTCGGTCACCTCTCTCTGTGGCCACTACAAGACTTGCATTTTTTGCCGAGAGTTTGTATCAAATGGCCGACCGTTATGTACTAACTGCATTCCACTAGCTTGTAGCCTGTCTCTTATACACATCTAGATGTGTATAAGAGACAGATGCCATTGTTATACAAATCGATGTTTTTGCAACTGCAGTGGTTGTGACGTCAGTTACTGAAAATATCATGTCAGCCATGTTTCTATGCAGAAATGACTATCACTCGGTCACCTCTCTCTGTGGCCACTACAAGACTTGCATTTTTTGCCGAGAGTTTGTATCAAATGGCCGACCGTTATGTACTAACTGCATTCCACTAGCTTGTAGCCTGTCTCTTATACACATCTAGATGTGTATAAGAGACAGATGCCATTGTTATACAAATCGATGTTTTTGCAACTGCAGTGGTTGTGACGTCAGTTACTGAAAATATCATGTCAGCCATGTTTCTATGCAGAAATGACTATCACTCGGTCACCTCTCTCTGTGGCCACTACAAGACTTGCATTTTTTGCCGAGAGTTTGTATCAAATGGCCGACCGTTATGTACTAACTGCATTCCACTAGCTTGTAGCCTGTCTCTTATACACATCTAGATGTGTATAAGAGACAGATGCCATTGTTATACAAATCGATGTTTTTGCAACTGCAGTGGTTGTGACGTCAGTTACTGAAAATATCATGTCAGCCATGTTTCTATGCAGAAATGACTATCACTCGGTCACCTCTCTCTGTGGCCACTACAAGACTTGCATTTTTTGCCGAGAGTTTGTATCAAATGGCCGACCGTTATGTACTAACTGCATTCCACTAGCTTGTAGCCTGTCTCTTATACACATCTAGATGTGTATAAGAGACAGATGCCATTGTTATACAAATCGATGTTTTTGCAACTGCAGTGGTTGTGACGTCAGTTACTGAAAATATCATGTCAGCCATGTTTCTATGCAGAAATGACTATCACTCGGTCACCTCTCTCTGTGGCCACTACAAGACTTGCATTTTTTGCCGAGAGTTTGTATCAAATGGCCGACCGTTATGTACTAACTGCATTCCACTAGCTTGTAGCTCGTCCGCAAAAGTTGGTCGCTGAATGTTTTGTCTTGCATTTGATATCACTCTCGGCAAGAATGCACACTATACTACATTACTGTCGGCCACTGTGTATCAAAAATAGTTAGAACCCAATTCCCGTCGGCCACCTGATAAAGACGCTCGGCAATAGTTGTAAATCGTGTAGTGGGCAGGCAAGCACACTCATAGACACTCTTCTTCAAATTCGTATGGGAACCTGGTAGTATGCAGTACGGAGTATGTGAATGTTGTATCCTGGCTGGTGCCTGGAGCTGGATAAGAAGAAGACTAAGGGCGGTGCTTCACGAGGAACCTGGCTGTCTGTTGCTGTTATAAGTTTTCACTGATGCTTGTGCACTTATGTGCCTTTCACTGATGCTTGTGCACTTATGTGCTTTTCTTACTCTTTGACAATGGACACTCTAAATCAGATCCAAGCAGCTCAACTTTCACTGTGAAATGTATAAAGTGAAAAAAAACAACCTATCAGTTGTACTGCTAGTATGTTACAGGGTTGCAGTCTTTTCTTCAGGTCTGTCTGGATTGCATGTCAAAATATTAATTCGTAACTCTACAGTTTGTATGCTAGCTATATATGGTGCGTGTGCGGTTGTGTCTTGATTGCATGACAGAACCAGAACAGCATGGCTCTAAGTAACAGTTAGGTGTAGGTGCCTGTGCGGCTGTGCCTCTTTCGTGCAGAATATCAGTACAATCGAAAAGGCTTTGTTCAGCAGCGTTTCACTATGTTTTCAGGCGCCGATCCAATTGACACGAAAGCGTCGATCACAGTGTTTAGTTTCTTTAAGCAGAATGAAAGGTAAGAAAGAATGTCTAGTACGTACTTGAGGACAGCCTGGTGCTCTTTTGATCCTCGACACCTCCCAGCCCTATGAAACCAACAACGTTCTCCATGTTTCTATGCAGAAATCAATATCACTCATAGACACTCTTCTTCCAATTCGTATGGGAAATAATGCATGGAATGATACACCAGATCGCGAATATATATATAAACTCGGTTCTCATGCATATTGTAGCGTCACATAATGCGCAGCGGTTTCCTATTCCTGTGCTATCCAATATTCCAATCCTTACTTCAATGCTGGAAAAGTACCAAATTTAATATATTATTATCTTGGCAGTTGAGTAAACAAAGGAAACTTTAAATATGCGTTTCTTTTATTTCTACAACAGCTTCCTTTTGAACCAATTTTCAAGTTCGATTTGATGGTTAATTAGAAAGCACTACAAGATATACCACATTTACCGAGGGAAGCCAGCAAGTGGCCGACCGGGCCTTTCTCTATTCATGCATGTGGTCTGATTTTCCTAGTCGGCGATACTTGGTCGGGAACTCATCTGTACTTTCGGCAAATAGATCAATCAAAGTTAGATACCGTCGGCCACTACAGAGAGAAAAATGCTAATATGAGCTAATCCCCCTCGGCCATTTAAAATCTCCCGTCAGTAAATGTTTGAAATCTAGTAGTAGGCGATAAGAAACGGAAAATAAAGTAATTTGATGTTTATGTACTAGAACACCAGCAGCTCCCAGGGACATCTACAGACAACGACCATGAGTGGGGTGCACCTGATCCTGAAGTCCAATTGAATCAAATCCATTTGAGATTCAGGAATTTGTTGTTTGCGCGAATGCTTCCTGGAGGAGGTTTTTCTGTCCCCAGTTTTTGCAACTGATGCCATTGTTATACAAATCGATGTTTTTGCAACTGCAGTGGTTGTGACGTCAGTTACTGAAAATATCATGTCAGGCTCGTTTAGCTTGCGTATCAAAATTACCAGCATATATAAAACATAAAAAATATAGTAATTATAAAGTTTTAATAGTTTAAATTCTACACTACCATACTTTAATAATGAAACACAACCATGTCATTGCACATGTTATACCTTGGTGGTTTACTGAAGCTTCGTTCGGCTCATGAGTAGAGCAAGCTACTCGACTAAAAAATCTATCAAATCAAATTGAGCTAGGAGCAAACTGAGCCAGCTCACTAGTTTCGAGTATTCGATCTAGAGCTAAGTGTTGCGTTGGGTCGGCATCATAGGGGCGAGGTGGCCGCGTAGGATGCTTGAAGCCTTGAAATTGTATGATTAGTGCAGAAGATTACTGTGCTCATGCAGCAATGCCAAAAAATGCTGTCGGAAAGGGTGGCAGCAGCATCTGCAATTATTCAAGAGGCACCCATGCTGTGATCCAGTGAAATAAATTCAGCATGTAGCTCATGTTGACGTGCAGGCCATGCAACCATGCCAAACTTGGGGTGACCTAATTTAACAAAGTCAATATGGAAAGGGGGAACCGGATGCAGGGCCAACTCTCTCGAGATACCTACTATAGTACAGTATGTCTATCGGGTGATTAAATTTGCTTCATCTAGCACCACCTCTTATGTCGATCTCTACACTAAATAACTTGGAGGTTGCAGCTCCAATTTCTTCACCCCCGTACCTATCCACCGCCGTGGCCACTCCACCTTGCATTTTTTTTTGAAGAAACAGGAGGGGTGACCCCCTACTGATTATATATTAAAATGAATAAAAGTAACAATAACAAAACAAAGACAACAAAAAAAACGAACAAGAAACAAAGCAGGGAGGAGGGAGATGTTCGCTACAGGATCGAGTCAATCCATTGTTCAATTGCCGGGAAGTAACTTTTCTTTGCCCTTAACAGAAGCTGAGCAAATAGGGTCTTGAATCTTGCTCTGACAGCTGCAACACTTGGTTGAACATTGCTGAAAATCAGGTCATTGCGGGACATCCAAATACACCAGCTGAATAGAATGATGATTTCCATAAAGAAAGGAACTCCAAGCTGCTGTCTGAGAGATTCCAGGGTCTGAAACGGATCAAGAGGATTTACAATATCCAAGAGCAAGAGTGCCCAGCAGTCTCTTGCGAATTGACAATCAAGAAAGATGTGTTGCAGAGTTTCTTCAGTCACATTACCACAATGCACACAATTATATGAAGGAAGCTCCATATGCTTTCTTTTCAGCAATCCTCTAGTGTTGAGTCTATCATGTAATAGTAACCAAAAAAAGACCCTATGATTTGGCTGGCAAGATGATTCCCACAACCATTAGAAAGCTGGGTGTACAACTCTGTGTCCTGTTAAAATCTTATAAGCCCTGGCTGCACTAAAGCAATTGTTATTCCAGATGTAACTCCATACATCTAGTGTTTCTGAATTTGGCAAGGAATCCAACATTTCCTGCAGCTGAATATCCTGAGAAAAGGCTTCTTCAGAGAGAGGGACATGAAACATATGATGCAAGTAAGGCAACTGTTTTACTTTGAATATCGAGATGTTCTGCTTCTTTGTGAAGGAATACAGTTCAGGAAAGCTGTCTTTAGGAACTCTTCCTAACCACAAATCATCCCAAAGAAGACAGGTTCGGCCATCAAACACTGAAACAGAAGCCAAGCCTTTAAATGTGTCCAACAAATTTAGAATGTCCCTCCACCAAAATGACCCCTTCTTTGTCTGAGCAGGTAATTTCCCATTAGGATAGTACTTCTCCCAAACCAGCTTGACCCAAGGTATCTCTTCCCTGTTCATGAATTTGTGCCAATTTTTTAGGAGCAAAGCCTCATTTTGTCTTCTTAAATCTAGCACCCCTAAACCACCCTCAGCTTTTGGCAGAGTAACAAGCTTCCAAGCAGCTTTAGGGGGCTTCCTTGCATTTAGCTCGGAGCCTCTCCAAAGACAATGTTTCCTAAATTTGTCTACCTGCTTGATGACAGTGCCTTGCAGACGAAAAGTGCACATGAAGAAAGTTGGGAAGGCTGTGAACACAGAGTTTGTTATTTCCAATCTTCCTGCCTGTGAGAGAAACTGAGACGTGCACACTAATCTTCTTTCACATCTCGAGACCAAGGGCCAGAAATCTTCAACCCTCGGCTTAGAGAGTCCAAGCGGTAAACCAAGGTATGTGAAAGGTAGCTTACCTTCCATACACCCAAAGGCCGAAGCTAGCAGGTGAAGGTTCTCTTCAGACATGTTAATGGGCACCATCATGGACTTTGAAAAATTAACCTTTAGACCAGTCACTGCATAGAAGGTTTGAAGAAGTTCTTTCAAAACAAGTACCTGATCCACTTTGCCTTCCATTACAATCAATGTATCATCAGCATACTGCAGAATTGGGAAGTCTTGAGAGGAGGCCAAGGGTATTGGTAGTGCGAGCTGCCCAGCACCCTTTGCTGAATTTGTCATAGATTGTAAGAGATCAGCAGCCAGGACAAACAGTAGAGGAGATAGGGGGTCACCCTGCCTGACCCCTCTTTTGCAATGAAAGGTCTTCCCTGGAACTCCATTGAGCAAAATTGAGGAAGTGCCTGAACCAAAAATATCTTGCATCCATCTCAGCCATGTTTCACTGAAGCCTTTGGCCTTCATAATATTTAACATTGCCTTATGCTCAATTTTATCAAAGGCTTTTTCAAAATCTAGCTTCAATATGATTATCTCCTTTTTGGACTTATGGCAAAGGTGAAGATACTCAAAGCTCCAGGCAAGACAGTCCTGAATTGTTCGGGACTTTATGAATCCATACTGGTTTTCATGAATCAGGTGTTTGATCACTCTTTGCAGTCTGTTAGCCAATATCTTGGTAATAATTTTAATAGATATGTTCAGCAAAGATATTGGTCTATAATGAGATACATACTCCACCTTGCATTGCCAGCAATGGCGACAAGCCAATCTAGTGCTCCCGTAGGCCCTGTCCCATTCAGGGACACCGAGAACGACGCCGACGCCGACGTGTATGCCTCCGTGCCGGAGGGGTCTTCAGAAGAGCACGTCGCCCTGGTCTCTTCCCTGCCAAGCTGCCCGGCCGCCGGGCTCCGTTGCTACCAGGGGTTCTGGCTGCCGGAGGGCTGGGTCTCGGCGGCCGCCACCCTCCAGCGTCGCTTCGAGCCACGCCCCAGCGACGTCATCGTCGCCAGCCTGCGGTACGAGGAGCTGCTGCTGGACGCCGCCGAGAGTGTCCGGAGGCTGGCGCGGTTCGTCGGGCTGCCGTTCACGGTGGCGGAGGAGGAGGGCGGCATCGTCGCCGGCATCGTGGAGCTGTGCAGCCTCGAGAGCCTGAGGGCCGGACGTGGAGGCGAACAAGATGGGCTATGTGGAGCCGAGCAGCAAATTGCCGCGGGAAGCTCTCTTCAGGAAGGGCGTGGCTGATGACTGGAAGAACCACATGACGCCGGAGATGGCGAGACGGATGGATGACATCGTCGCCGACAAGTTTCGTACCACCGGGCTCACTTCTCCGTGAATTCGACCATGGGGTTGCTTGCTCGCATGCTTATAATATATATGGTTCAAGAAGCTCAGCTGATTATATCTGTTCCGAGCGAGCTGTGAGTCACACGTTACACTAACTGGTTTTAATTGCTGCCACGTTTAAAATGTCTCTATTTTATTTAGTGTATATATATGTATGTACATGGAAATAAAAGGAGAGACTAGACTAGACCTTTGATGGTCACTAACTTCGTTGACATTTAGAGGCCATGTTTTGGCTTGCTCGTGTACTTTTTAGCCCATCCGCGACCGATTCGTGGGCAACCGATTTGGCCGCCAAATTTTAGCCGGCTGATGGTTTGGCCTGGCTTACCGACCACAGAAACCAAAGCTACAAGATTTTAGCCAAAGCCATTGATGTAAAGCTAAGAAAACAAGATCCAGAAGATTATAGTCAATGCCATTGTTGGACACTTTTTTTTCGTGCTATCAAATGTCAATGATAGAATGAAATACTTAGACACTATTGAACTAAAGGAAATCGAAGCATCTCTACTTCTAGATGAAATATATTAAATTCTGTCATTACGAACGAATGACCATAAGTTGAAGAAAATATATTACGAGAAACCTTTTGCTGATTGGGCTCCTACACCTATTACCAAAGGTTCCTTCATTCTCGTGGTAGTGAGAAGAACCATGTCTCACGTCTTTGCTTCATTAATCGTTTTTTCTTATCCGCACTAATCGTGTTTAATTAATATTTATATTTTTATGTTTATAATAGGACGCGCAAAGCGCGCTTAATGTTCTAGTTTTCTTTGTTTTCGTATACCAAATTCGTTCCCTCATGCGGCCACGTCGCCATGAAATTGCAGCCGTAAGATCTCTCAGGTGGAAACATCCATCTGTTGCTAGCTCTGCCACTTAGATGCTTCTAGGTCCGTCCTGATGAATTCCATCGGTGCAGTTGTAGACAAAAGGAAGCTTCTTCTTCCCTTTCTGTCAGCCTCTCGCTCTTCCCCGTAACACCTCCCGCTGGTCACTGCAGCCCCTCCTCACTCAGCCCCGATTGGAGGCTCTTTACGTCCGAGAAGAAATCGTTGTACACAAAAGCAGCCTGCCTCGGCGTCACCCATCTCCACAACACATCAAGTACACATCGTTGAGTGCTTTGTATGGATATATATATCTTGGGTTTCAGAGTTAATTTGTTCCTGCAGCTTACCATTTCACCTGAAATGAGCTTGGTTAAGACGCATTCAACTGATGAACCACTACAAGAAAAACTCACATCCGCCCCCCTCATAAGCCTCGGCGCCGTTTGAACCCGGTGCTAAAGGTACATTAGCACCGGGTGCAAAATTTGAGTGCTCCCGGAGACCATTTAGCACCGGTTGGTAACACCAACCGGTGCTAAAAGGTGACCTTTAGCCCCGGGTGGTGTTACGATCCGGTGCTAAAGGCCTTTTAGCACCGGTTTGTGTTACGATCCGGTGCTAAAGGGGGTGTTGCATGTTGCTTTAAAAGAAAAGCATATTCTATTCCATCACATGTGCCAAGTAGTTGAGATGATTATGTGGGTACGCGCGAGCCAAGAGGTCTTGAGTTCGAATCCCGCAGCAGCGCACATATTTTTTTTGACGAATGGACACCTTTAGCACCGGTTATTTGACCCGGTGCTAAAGAAGCGACCCTTTAGCCTCGGAGGAATAGCACCGGTTGGGATAACCGGTGCTAAAGGCACTTCCCAACCGGTGCCAAAGTGGATCATTCTGGTAGTGAACTAGACCTGCAGTAATAGTGCCCTTATTAGTCATATCACACCCTCTGATCGGCTACTACTATAAATTGCGGAAGTGATTGAGCGGAGTAGTTAGCAATCAGAATAGAGAGGCAGGTGTTCATTGTTGAGGGTGATGTGTTCGTTGTATCAGGTAGCAGCCTCTTTGTTTATTATCTGCATATTCAGATGTCCCATGGATTATGCTGCATAGCACAGATAAGGTTCCATGGGAATGCCTTTGCTATTTTCAGCGTGCAGCCGTGCGCACCATTTTCAGCTTTGATAGTTATCATAGGAAGACCTCAATATATGTTCTGTTTTTATTAGATTTAGATACAAGCAATATGCTGAGATATGTAGACCTCAATATATGTCCAGCCTTTTCGCAATATTTTCGATCAGTGTTTGATGACACAGAATCACAAGATTATATTCTTTTTATAGGTCAATGGAGGGGAAAAGTATTCCCCAACTGATTCATTGAACTGGAGCACAATCAACATTTGTTACAAGATTACATTGTCAATTCTGGTATACAAAGTACTTTCTATATTTTTATAAATCATCTAGCATAGAGAAGTCCTGTTCTCGACACCTCCGAGCCCTATGAGAGCAACAATATCTATATATATTCTGCGGGCGGTCTATGCAGCACCAGATCTCTCGACCTTTCATTCTGACTCTTTATCCCTCACTACCACGATTATATTTGCCAACGCAATATTGGTTTACTAAGCCAACTTTAGTTTCCTTCTCTTGCATTCGGAAATCAGCAGTAGAAAGAATAGCTGGCCACTCTAGCTGTTTACATACGTCAGACTGCTATCACGATAATCCATTTTGTGTAGTGTGGCAGCGCGCCAGCGCCTGGCCTCTTGGAGGTCCCACTACCGGAAACACAAACATTTGCACCGGTTGGAAAGCCCCTTTAGCACCGGGTTTCCCAACCGGTGCTACTATTCCGGTGCTAAAGGTATTCCGCTGCTAAAGGGTGTTACCTTTAGCACCAGGTAAAATAACCGGTGCTAAAGGTGTCAAATATCCAAAAAAATATGTGCGTTGCTGCGGGGATTCGAATTCAGGACCTTTTGGCTCGCGCGTACCCATCTAACTATCTCACCTACGCAGCACATGTGATGGAATAGAAGATGCTTTCCTTTTGTAGCAGCATGTGCCACCCCCTTTAGCACCGGGTCGTATTTAAGGTGACTTTTAGCACCGGGTGGTGTTACCAACCGTTGCTAAATGGTTCCCGAGGTCACCAAATATTGGGCCCGGTGCTAATACACCTTTAGCACCGGGTCCAAAATATGCCGAGTCATTTAAGGGGTGCGGATGTTGAGTTTTCTTGTAGTGTCCGGTATATATGTTCTGTTCAGCTCCAGCCTAGGCACGGCAAAAAAAAGTTGTCGACTCCTTTCGTATGAACATTACCACACTACTACCAGATCTATAGACACCGGCACCGGTTGGGTCAAATAACCGGTGCTAAAGGTGGGAGCACTAGCAAAAACTATTTGCATATTTGCGTGTTGCGGGATTCAATTCGAACTCGAGACCTCTTGGCTCGCGCACAACCACCTAACCATCTCACCTACACGCAGCGCATGTGATAGGATAGAAGATGCGCTCCTTTTGAAGTAGCATGTGACGTCCTCATTAACACCGGGTCGTATTATCATTTGTGGCTCATCATGTGGATTTACTTCAGCGGTCCGGCAGGCCTGATCACATCAGTGTCTTGTAAAATCTGAAATTTTATCACTCCACGGCTAAATGCACTCCGAGTGCAACATATCTTGGTAGAGCTGTTATGGAGTAGGCGGACGTTTGAGCAAAGGTGAAACCTTGTTATTGGGCATAACAAGGAAAGCTTGCCAAACCGGTTCCTGATAACAATCAAGCCTAATGACATTCTGAATCAGAGGATTATTTGTCACAGTATGAAGCTTGAAAAGGCATATTCCCGATCATCATGTATGAGTATCCATATCGCACTGGCCACTAGACATGCTATTTGTACGTACTATCAGGTGCAAGTGCTTTTTGGCATTTTATTACACAACCGTAAGACAATTCACGACAAACGAAAAAAAAACTCCACGCTAGTGGCGTGACAGAGAAATGGTGTGCCCGAAAGTAAACAATAATATTTCAATTAAGGACTTCATCGATGATCTATTTGAAAAATATGGCACTTATTATTCTTTGTCATTTGTTAGTCTAGCACCGTTACATATATATTATTTTCTTCAAGCTTCCAAAACTTCAGCAGCTAACTGGATTTCACTCCCTTTACAGTAACTTAATTGTGATCCACTGCTATTTTTTCTTTTGGTGCTGTGCTTAGAAACGCAACTCCGATTTGAAGATTGTACTGGATGAAAAATTAAATTAATGGGACCACAATTAAATAATCCAGAGATAAAGAAGTTACATTAATACACTGATATTGCAAATTTAATGCCACAAATATCATCTCAAAACATTTACCACAAAGGGCATGCATACGAATAAGAACAGCATGGATAGTGCGATGATATATACAGCAAAATCTCCAGCACATTTGGAAATCTCAATATTCGTTCAGAGTTTTAGTGGCCTAAGCATTACCTGCAATGTAGTGTGATCCGCCAGTCCTTGATTGCAGATAGAAATAAATATTAGTATAAATGTTTGGCAATGTAAAAAGGCTTGTAGCTTTTTTTGGGACATTATCAAAATCAAGTTTACGAAATGAAGAAAACCAAATTAGTTATTGTCCTTCTAGCTTTTGTAGATTTGTAGCCCTTCCTGTCACAGTCGTACTGACCTGACTACCTGATGAGAACACATTGGCAAATATTTGAATTGAATTGTGAGAAGGGACTGTCCCGTCTCAGGATACTACTAATTATGCCTTCTCATGAGCGTCCCAAACTTGCAAAAGGCATATATCATTGCACCATTGACGACATCCATGATTGTTCAATTGCAACAAAACGAGAAGATACAAGGGGAATGGTTTTTACTTTATGCACACAAGAATTTTTTTACTCAGGTCACACTACTGGAAAACGCATATTTGCCGTGCGTGAGACTCTTTGCCGTGCGTCTTTTATCGGGCGCACGGCAAAGAGCTTGTTTGCCGTGTGTTTTTTATTGGGCGCACGGCAAACAAAAAACACACGGTAAATTTACTATTTGCCGTGTGTTTTCTTATGGCGCACGGCAAACTCAATCTTTGCCGTGCGCTTTTTTTGTAACGCACGGCAAACTCTTGAGTTTGCCGTGCGCTTATTTTTTTCCACACGGCAAACATTTTTTCCACCGGCGTTAGCAACCGTTAGCAGCTAGGTTTTTTTTTATCCTTTTTGCCGTGCGCCTCCACTAGACGCACGGCAAAGATTTACCTTTGCCGTGTGCCTCAACTAGACGCACGGTAAATATGTGTCTTTGCCGTGCGTTTTATTTTTTGCGCACGGCAAAGAGTTTGTTTGCCGTGTGTTTTTTTCTGACACACGGCAAAGAGGTGTTTCAAAACATATTTTGAAGCCCTAAACGAATTCAAATAAAAATATTTTGAACTACAAAATTGTATGACTCATCAAGATGAACAATTTTTGTTGTGGATAGTTTTTCATTTGACAATGTTAAAGTAAATTTGTTCAGAAATCTTACATGTCTAATTACCTCCGATGGGAAACACTCCAAATGAAACTTGTTGATCTCGAAACGTTATAAAACATTATAGTCGAAATGGTGGTACATGTATTTACAAAAGTTGGTGTTTGCATTTTCCAAATCATGGTCCCTGTCTTTAGTTCATGTGAAAAGAGAAA
>OAMR01000485.1:341995-376270 GCA_900205405.1 Echinochloa crus-galli | reverse complement strand
GTCTCTCCAGCCGCTCCATTTTTTTTTATTTTTTTGTCAAAATGTTTGCCGTGTGGGTGCGTCTTGACGCACGGCAAAGCTGCCGTCTCTGTACCGTGCCGTCTCCGTTTACTTTTTTTTACCGTGTGCCGTCCAAAACGCACGGCAAACATTCTTTGCCGTGCGCGCGATATAAGGTGCACGGCAAAGACTTATTTGCCGTGCAGAGCTATGCCATGCAGCCTTTGCCGTGCGCTTGGGCTAAATGCGTACGGCAAAGGCTTTGCCGTGCGTTTTTAGGCCTTTACCGTGCGCCTGGGGCGCACGGCAAATAGCCAGTCTCCGGTAGTGTCATTGTGTTCAATTCAAATTAAACGTCCAATACATGTTGTGCTGCTCATGCTTAAAGGTGGTCGACTGCATTCAGGCTTCGATATGTATACAGCTAGACTTCTCCATCCCCTCTCCTGCTGGCTGCTGCTCGGCCGTGATCTTCTTGGAGTTTAAGGCAAATCAGTCACTACCGGAAAATGATAGTTTGCCGTGCGTTGACAAGTTTGCCGTGCGCTTTATATCGGGCGCACGGCAAACACATATATTTGCCGTGCGCCAGAAGAGAAACGCACGGCAAACCATAAACGCATGGCATTATAACCTTTTGCCGTGCGTCCTCAAACAAGCACACGGCAAACATACAGTTTGCCGTGCGTCGCCCAAAGAGCGCACGGCAAATGCTCTGGCACGTGCTCAGCGCGTGCGCCGTCTGTCCGCAAGTCACGGCCAGCGGCCGCCGTTACTGTTTGCCGTGCGCTCCAGCGAGGCACACGGTAAAATTTCACCGTTTGCCGTGCGTCTGGCTGCCAGCGCACGGCAAACATTAAGCACGTGCGCCCCTTGCCAACGGGGCGCAACGGCCGTCAGTCGCCGGCAACGGACGCTGGGCACGTGACATGCACGTGAGCTGTTTGCCGTGCGGCTTGGTGTAGACACACGGCAAACATACTCTTTTGCCGTGCGTTTTGTGAAGGCGCACGGCAAACATGCCGTGCGTTTCCACCGGGCGCACGACAAACTTTCAAAAAAAAATTGATTTTTGTGCTTCTTTCAGTTTATGTAGTACAAAAATATTATTTTGTACTACATACTCAGATGATATATATTTCTCGATTTGTTTGCTATATTTAATATTTTTCTATCTTTTAAAGCATTTATTTCGTTAAAGTCAAATTTGAACTGCAAGTGCATGAAATAATAGAGTAAAGTTTGTGGAAAAATGATATTTATGTAATTAAGTCATGTTTAAGGCCTCACCCAAGAACTTCGTTGAAATTTTTGAACATTTTGTTAGCGAAGCATGGAGATCCACACGTCTCGTAGAACTATTATTTAATTATATAAATTGAAAAAAGTGTGAAAAATCACGATATTTGTCCAGAGGTATTGGTATCCTATGTGGATGTTGTGGTAAATAGTTGATAACATTTTCAGCAAGTTGTTACGTATGGTGTGTTCAAAAGTTAGAAATCTCGGGAGAAGTTTCAGGGTTGTGATAGTCACTTCACTTGAGTTTGTAACCTTTCGAAAAAATTCAAAATGCATTTGGACTTCACAACATTTTTAATGGTGAAGGCACAACATAGAGCATCTCATGTGAATTTATGATAATTTTCTGCATCCATTTCTTATTTTCTGTGCATTAACTTTAATTATGATATTTTAATAGACATATAAATTTAAATATGAGCAATAAGTTCATGAATAAATAGAAACAAGTGTTGTAAAATGTTATCCATGTTGTAGACTGTAGTGGCTAGCTCTATCTGAGCATTGACATAAAAAATTGAAATTAATCTTTATTTGAATTTGAATATAAGTCTTGGATGAAATCATAAACCATCAAATTGCCGTGCGCTATGGACGGCGGCGCACGGCAAACAGGAGCCTTTGCCGTGCGCTAGGAAGGCGGCGCACGGCAAACATGGCCGGGCCCACATGGCTGCGACCTTCTTCATAGGTCATGCGCGCACGGCCCGCCATGTGGGCCCAACAATGTTTGCCGTGCACGTGCAGATGGAGCACACGGCAAATGCCCCGTGGGCCCCACGGACCTGCGCCCCGCCCCGCCCTGTGGGCCCCGCTGAGCAGTGCTCTTTGTCGTGCGCCTGGGCCTGGGGCGCACGGCAAAGGTAAGTGGGCCCACCGGTCAGCCACTGGCCGTTCAAACAGTTTGCCGTGCGCCTCAGATCTGGGCGCACTGCAAATGTGGCGCCCTAACCACTTAATCGATCCCGGCCGGCCGCGCCCTCACACGCAACGCTCGCGCCCAACACGCACCCGTCCAAAACGCACGGCAAACCATAAACGCATGGCATTATAACTGTCTCTTATACACATCTAGATGTGTATAAGAGACAGGCCGCGTGCGGCCCCCTGCCCCGGCCGTGCTCCTCCCGCAGCTAGTGCCGCGGTGAGTTTTTTTAATTTACATGCATGATTTAGTTTTTGTTAGTTTAGTTTATTTGGTTTACATGATTTAGTGTATATTATTTAGTTTAGTTTATACGATTTAGTTTAGATTATATAGTTTACTTAGGTTAATTAATTTAGTTTTAGTATATAGTTTATATATTTTATTTAGTTTGTATAGGTTAGTTTAGTCTTATTTAGATAGTTTAGTTTATATAGTTTGGTTTTGTCGCCTGCCATTGTATAGGTTAGTTTAGTCTTATTTAGATAGTCCGGTTTAGTTTAGTATAGGTTTGTATAGGTTAGTTTAGTGTGATATAGATAGTTTGGTTTTGTTTAGTTTATATAGGCTATATGGGTTAGTTTAGTTTATACACTATATATAGGGTAGTTTAAAAGTTTATATATATAGTGTAGTTTATATAATGTAGTTTAGTTTAGTTTTTATATAGTTTAGTTTATATATATGCAAGTAATTTCTATATAGGTTTAATTTTAGTTAGCAATATAGATATTAAATTTTAACATGGCATGCATATCAATTTTAGAAGGGGAGGACTTCTTTGCGGCACTTGGACATTGGAGGAGGATCGAGGAGGTAGAGATCGTCAGTGAGCCCTAGGTGAGCCTTGTGGCATGCGGTGCATGCTTTGTGTCCGGCCATCGAGCCGTGGACCGAAAATTGTTGTGTAGCCCGACCTTCGCGTCGTGGCTTGTTTTTTGCAGGTTGTGGGGTTTCGGTAACCTCCCCGTATACGGGAGGTGCTGTCGAAATTTTCTAAAATTGCTAAGCGTTGATGTATCTACTTTTGCAGGACTTGTCCCGTCGCGACTGGCACCGTCGAGTAGGAGGCCTCGGAGGCCTCGCCGAGGTCGTCTTGCCGTCCGTCCCCGTCCCGCCGTCGAGTCACTAGGTGAGAACATGCAAAACTTTCCTATTTGCGCAAAATGTTTGTAGATCAGGCCGGTAACCTAGTTAGGTGTGTCTCCCGTTCGAAAGAGATACGGTTGGAAATATACATGTTTCCCTGCATATCTATGACCGTATCTGTTTCGAATTGTCCACGTTTTTTGGACAGCCTAAGGATGTGTAGACGAGGTTAGTTTCCATGATTTGCTCCTATCCGAGACAGAATTTCGGCAGCACCTCCCCGCTGTCGTTGTTCTCCGGATACACAATCTCCTTGTTTGGACGTGTATCTGGAGAACAGCGGGGAGGTGCTGCCGAAATTCTGTCTCGGATAGGAGCAGAGCATGGAAGCTAACCCCGTCTACACATCCTCGGGAGGGATTAGGACCTATCTTTACCTATTAGAGCATGGTAGACATCGTGATATATATGCAAACCGATTTGTATATCACATGCTCATTTATATGTGTTAAAGGATGGATAATCGTGATTGGATGTACACGGGTTGGATAAGCAATAATGATTGGACCCCAGAATTCTTGAGCAAGGTCAATGATTTCCTGAACAAGGCATTTGACAAAGGACAGCATAAAGCGTCGTTGTAATTGTAGGCCCGGTTCGATGAGCAAGCGGGTGGCCGAGCATCAGCAGCTGATGGTCCAGCACATGGCTCAGCAGCACCAGCTAATGGCCCAGTACATGCAGGCATGCGCGGTGGCTTTCTCGAGTGGTCTACCAATGCCGGCGATGCCTCAGATGCCTCCGATGCCCCAGTTGGTGTTGGCTCCGCACGTGGCTACGTTTCCGTCGACTCATGTTGTAAGTCACTTGCAAACCTCGCTTCATTTCAATTCGACTCCCTTAGAGACATAGAAATATTAGAGATTGGTAGAAATGACATAATAACTTTAATACAAAATACTTCTTTTTATTTGTAGAATCAGTCCGGCGCGGCCTCGAACACTTGTTCGCCACCGGGGTTAAACCCGCAGGAGCTGTTTCCTCCGGTCATCGGCGCCCCACCGCCACCGCCGCCGTTCCAGCCACCTCCTTCTCAGTGAACTTGTTTATGGATTGTGGACTTTATGGATTGTGGACTTAGCTTGTTTATGTACTCGTGAATGAATTGTGAACTTGTTTATGTCCTGTTTGTGGATATATATGTTTTAATGCATTTAATAATGGTTATCGTGCTATATATAATGCCTGTGATATCTAATATGATATATATATATGTTGTCTGTGAAATTTGATTGATGGAGGTCCTTTTAACGCGAAAAATAAAAAAAACAGGAATTTTATGGCACGTTTGCCGTGGCAAGTTTGCCGTGCGCTGCATGCACGGCGCACGGCAAACGTGCCATAGTTTGCTGTGCGCCTGCCAGCTGGCGCACGGCAAACGCTGGGTGTTTGCCGTGCGCCAGCTAGCAGGCGCACGGCAAACAGGCCACAGCCGGCGCCGTCAACAGCCGCCGTAACCGGCCGCCGTCACCCCTACCGTCAGCCTCCGCCGTTGCGCGCCGTGATGTTTATGCTGCCGTGCGCCGTGCTTAGCGCACGGCAAACAATCTTTGCCGTGCGCGCGATATATGGCGCACGGCAAAGGCTTGTTTGCCGTGCAGTTATATGCCGTGCAGCCTTTGCCGTGCGCATAGGCAAAAAGCGCATGGCAAAGGCTTTGCCGTGCGGATTTGGGGCTTTGCCGTGTGCTCCAGGAGCACGGCAAACGCCCTGTTTTCCGTAGTGAGTATGGGAGGCTCGTGATTTGAATTTCTCCCCTGGATTGGAGATTCAGCGTGATGTTTCCAACAGGTTTGTCTCCTCTTCATCGCCCTCTTCCGCTGTTCATTTCCAATACTGAGCTGAACACATTCCCAGGGCCTGCACTCTCAACGCAAAATGTGCTCTGGCGGGCTACTGAGCTACATGTCTTGAGGAGTGCGTCTGAAAGCCATTGGAGTTTGCTTGAACACGGCTACGAGGCTAGCCTCTTTGGGCAATCAGGAGTTGAGGACTACAGAACAAGAGGATAGTTCCACTATGCATCCTGATACCTCGCATTTCTATTTTGCAGTTCAATGATTCACTGTTGGACGTGGTTGGTCACTGCCATTTGGCTAGCTGTTTCTGTTTGAACTCTTAAGCTTCAATGTGCCTGCCCGCGGGCGAAATTTCGAATTTATAGCCTAGTTCTTGCAGCAGGGAACATGCACGCTGGACTCACCAACTTCCAACAGTATTAATAAAAAAATAGGGGACCCCAGGACCAGGAGTCGGGCAAGGAAAAGCTGTTTTGTGTTTTGATTGTTACTCGTATTGATGTGCCTAAGAAGCAATCATAAAAAATTTAGATTAAAAGTTTAATATATATGAACTCATAAAAAATTAAAGTGCTAAAGTCCATTAGCATACTCTATACCAGTGCGTATATTACAAGCATGGGCGGAGCTACAGGGTATGCCAGGTATGTCACGGCATACCCTGTAGTTTGAGCCCAGTACATACAGTCCATGTGCTCTGTAACGTGTCCTCTTGGCCCTCGCGACGTTTTCTTGCGCGCTCGTCGCTCGTAGTTCCGTTGTAGTTCTGCCATCTTTTGTCCGCTTGCCTTTGTTGGACTGCTTGCTTTCCTGTGCGCTCGTGCCTGCCCAACGTCTTTCAGCAATAGGACCGCCCGGCGCCCAGCCCATTGACTGCATGCATGAGAACTGACATAATCGAGACTTTCCTAGTCTTTAGAAAGCTTGTACTAGACATGAACTGACAAGGTAATTATATTTAAATTATTATAAGTGTATAAACTTCTTTATCAATAGTTTGGACTTTATTACGTTTGAACTATTTGTATTATAATATATATGGAATCTTTTCAAATACTTGTTGTATTCAAGAATCAGTATGATATTTTTTGCATTATTTAAAATTCTTTGCCAAATTATATCTGAATCATATCATTTATATGTTAATTGTACCGAATTGTATGTGAAAATTTTATCATGGCATACCCTATGGTGAAATCCTAGCTACGCCAAGTCAGTCCTTGAGACATGAGTAGTCTTGCACCAGTGAAACTGTGCCCTACTCTGCCTAGCTAGGTTGATGTAACCTGTCGTCGCTTCCCTTCAGGGCTAACAACACAGGGGATCTGATTACGTCAATGGAAATTCAGTTTACACAGCGGTTTATCACCAAGAGGCAAGATCTTGTATAACATTTACCAGCAATATTATTACCATGAACTTTCTGACCGGTTGATCAAGAAACCTCGTTTTTCAGTCGACTATGTTTCCTTCTAGACATGGTTCCCGGGAGACAGACACCCCTAAATGCATGCTCTGAGACAATACCCATTTCTCTTAGTCTTACGCAAGGTGACGTCCCAGATCGAAAAGATTGAGGGTGGTCGGAGTGGAGAACATGGATCAGCAAGAGCAGAAATCACCGTTTACGGAGAACAAGGTGGAGCATCTAGCATGATAGCTGCAATTCAAGATGTACCCTAGGTGGAATGCTCCAGGACGCATAAGGGTCTTGGCACTCTATAGGTTATATATAATTTCCCGTGCCTTCCATTTCTATTCTATCATAAAGGAAAGCTTTTTTTTTGGCACACTAGCTATTTTCTTTAATTGTTTTGTCTTATCAAATATTACAGTGGTTAAATCAAAAACCCATAAGAAATGTTCACTTTTGCAAATAAATGAGCAAACGCTTTCGTCACTCTATTTATGTACGTATTCGTGTCCCCAACATGTGGGTGCCCTAATAAATATATAAGGCAAGTACAAATACATAGACAGGGTGGTTTGTTGTAATAATAGACAGGCAAGTACATACATGTAGTTATTGCAGACCCTCTGATTTGATTGAAAAAATTGTCTACATAAGCGTGAAGAAGCGTACGTGGTGAAGTTCAGCAAAATGATGAGAACTACCAACGATGAAATATGTGTGGCTGTGTCACTCTTTGTAAGCACAGAAACAAGCAACACTACATGTGGCAATCACGGCATGCTCTTGATTGGAGCTGCACGAAGCTGCTGGGGATATAAACTTGTACAAACATTAATGCACCTGTTTTTCTACAATAAACAAAATAAAATGGAAATTTGCATATTTTTCAGCCGCGACTAGAGCTCGCGACCATCATTGCCACAAGCACTCATCACAATTTGTAACTATTTGAAATTTAAATAAAGCTTGGAACTGATAATGCCAAGATGCAACATTGTTAGGGGTTCACTAAAGCATGATAGTAATTGTCTGGAACGCCATCCAGGTTAAGGAAAATTTTGATTCCGTTGTTATGTTTGACGTCATAGAAAATTATTCTGTAACCGGGGTAAGAACAATCCCCTAATTCAGTTAGAAGCTCGATTCCATCTTCTACACTGAAGCACACCCAAGTATGGCCAAAATAGTTCATAAGAAAACAGACTGATTCAATTCGTCTAGCACATCTTGTCAAAAAAAAAAATCGTCTAGCACTTCTTCTCGAGGCCATATCCTGGTTGCACGCAAGGCTAGGCTCAAGAGCTTTTTATCTTACTCAAGAGTCAAGAGCACAACATATTTGGTAGCTGATAGAAATAGTCAGACTATATCACCATTCCAACTTAATTTTACTCTTGATTTGAACTGAGAGTTAAATCATTTTTTTAATTTAAACAGGCTAGGCTCAAGAGTTTTTCTGAATTTAGACGTTAGATACCACCTTGCTTGCAGAGATCGACCCAACCCGGCCCTAGCTGCATCTCTCTCTCTCTCTGAGACTCTGATGGCACTGCCGCGTGCTCCTCCACTTGATTGGTTATTAATTAAGGGGACAAAATGAAAAAAACTGAAACAAAGTCTTCGTAGAGCTGTCGTGGAGTAGGTCGACTAGTGAACAAAGGTGAAACCTTGTTCTTGGGCATAACAATGGAAGCTTTCCAAACCCGTTCCTGGCACCTATCAGTCCTAATGACACTTGAATGAGATCTTTTGCAGTGGGAAGGGTTGAGAGGCTTTCCCCACCATCTTGTACGAGTACCCATATATCCTACTAGTACTAGCTACTAGCCATGCTATTTATTGTATGCATGGAGTAAGTACTTTCAAGTGCCAGTGCTCTGTTTGGCATTTTAGTGCTCCGCCCCAACATTTTTTTTTAGAAAATGGACATATCGGGCCCTTGCGAAAAACACACACAGCCAAAGTTACAAAGTACACAGCTCAATAGCTGGTCACAAATAAATAAAGGAGGAAAATAAAGACAAACAAAAGAAAAAACATATATATGCATTGTCTATTATTGCATAACCCATCCATTCTTGGTGAAAATATCCAAAGCTTCCATTGCTGTGCTCACCCAACATTCTTTCCTTGTATCATCATGCTACGATAACGTAGCCAATATGTTTCCCGAAGGTAATATGTAGGAATTCAAGCTACCATCGTCATCCGGGGAGGAATCATCGATTGTCTTGATGCAGCTGTCCTGATTTCCCAGAGATATCGCCAGAAACAGCTGACACTACCAAAAAAAGGTCTGTAGGGGCGGGCCAAATGACATTTGTAGGGGCGGGTGTCCCGCCCGCTCCTGCTTTTCGCAGCTAGAAATAGTTGTTTGCAGGGACGGGCCCGCCGCTGCAAATCCCATTTCCAGGCGCGGGTGGTATCCTCACCCGTTGCTGAAAACCGATTTCAGAAATAAAAAAAAATTCCGGGGCTGCTGCTACCGCCGCTCCCGACCTGGGCCGCGCCGTCGCTCCCCGCTGGTGCAGCAGGACGACGCTCTTGCACGCCATGACGGCGTCGCCGCCGGACGACGCGGCCATGATGCGAAGGTCCGCGGCGCACGTTGAAGCCGTCCACGAGGCTCACGTCGTAGAAGTCCGGCGCGGCGAGGGTGACCTCCACGAACGAAACCGGTGGCGCCGGCCCGCGGCCCTCGCAGGCGACGTCGCTTCCCGGAGCAGCTCGCCGACGTGTTGCGGAGGATGAGGCTGTGCGCTGACTTCCTCCCGGCGAAGTCCACGAGGTGCTGCCACCGCCGGACAGCAGCCCGAGGATGAGGATGTGCCCCGCCCACCGCCGGACGGCCGCGTCGCGCGCCTGCGCTGCCCACCTGGCCGCGCCACCGCCGCACGCCCGTGTCGGCGCTGCCCGCCCGACCGTGCCGCCCGGCCACGCCCCGCCCGCTGCCGCCCATCCACGCGCGCCTGGATCTGGATCGAGAGGAAGGGGAAAGAGAAAGGGGGAAGGGGAGAAAGAACGGAGAGAGAGAGAGAGGATAAGGATGGGGGAGGTGCGGCTGTGACTGGGAGAGAGGGGAGGTATGCACGGATTGATGACATGGCGCTGATTTTTAGCAACGGGGGAGGAGGTGAGCCGCGCCTGAAAATAATGTGCTGATTTTTAGCCACGGGTGAGGAGGTGAGCCGTGCCTTAAATGATGTCTTTAGCAGCGGGTGACGCGACGAGCCGGGTCTGAAAATAGACGGCATTTCTAAGTGCGGATGAGCCCCTGGTCCGATCCTGCAAATGCATTTCTAGGCGCGGGTGGAATGCTACAGTATTGGTCGGGCTCTATAGCAACGGCTCGGTTTGACGTCCGTGGCTAAAAAATAACCGTGCCGCTCCTACAAATCGTTTCTGTGGTAGTGTGAGCACGGAGAGGGAATGACAAAATATCAGATCAATCCACACATCAATGCCTTAAGGAAGGATCACGATGCTAATGACAACGTCATTGATGCAGGAGAATCCAAATATGGCCTCCAGCACCAAACCATGGTGAGAGCAACCCCATTAGCATCAGAATTGCAGCCTTCACCCACAAAAGGAATTGCGAAAGGGCACCGACATGATGCCACCTCTCGGAACATGCAGGATGCGGCAAGGGGACGAGCAAATATGCATCCTATCACGCCAATCCTGCTGATGCAACTCAAGCCATCAATTAAGCGTAGCCTGCACCATGTTATGTACTCTGAAATTAGGAAAAGGAGGAGAGTGCACCGAGAAAACGAGGCGGGCTGTGCGAAAAAGGAAGGGGAGGAGCAGGTGCACCGAGATAGCACGAAGCAACGAACAATTCTACAATTTCAGTAACCTGGCCTCCATCTTCGTATGATCGTATTCTCGAGGCTTAAGGACACCCTAAACTGTAGCAAATCTTCCTCCAAATCATGTCAACCTTATTTTCTTATTCCATGATCGTCCGATGGTTCCGTCGTTTCGCCATTCCATGCAAAGTTCCCAGCAAAACTGAGCCATTCCGGCCTGCTGCTTGACTCCGTGCTGGAAGATTCATGGTGCTCACACATGACAGAGATCACGGCATCTCAAGAATCACACGGTTCATGTATACGAGTTGTGCATCCCGGGTGGACCGTTGGACACACATGTTAGTAATTAGCTCCAACATGTAGCTAGGCCTAGGGAACCCAATAGCACGAACATGAAGCAGAGAGGTAATCTGTTGTGCTCAACTGATTCTCGATGCCTCTCAAACCTAAAAAAGACGTGATATGCTGCAAGTTCTGTATGTCTCTGTCTCTCTCTTTCTCTCCATCCCCTTTTTAAGTGTCAGCGCATCTTATATGGAGCTCTTCATTCGATGTAAAGCTTCACTGGCTTTGGACTTTGTTGCAGTAAAATGGATATAAGTACTTAATTTCGATATGGGAATAGAGAGATCTAGTTTTGTCCTATATGAGCTGCTGTCTTTGTGATGAAGCCAGACATGTTATAGAAACTAGGCTATTGGAACATTTCTATTCCATTGATATCAGTTAAATATGGCACTAACTGCACGATTCATTTTCCTTGATGGAGTCATATTGTGGACCAGCAGCATTTCGCTATATATGGACTACCAATGCGAAAGGATGTTTAACTTTAAGAGATGTGGTAAATAAATTTCTAATATACAAACGCGCAGCAGTCCGCGCGACGTCATGCTGTCCATGTAAGCGAAAAAACACTACGCCGTTGGATGCCTATCGAATGGCTATTCGTCTTCTTCTTCCAGCATACGAAATAGCCTGCAAAGATTCAATCTGGACCCTTCCATGTAACTCTACAAAGTCCTAGACCCCTACACAAAGTTCTTGAACTTCCTAGCCCCCTATCTCTGCTGGAACATCAACGTTGTCTATAAATACAACACGGCCATTATCCGCCACGAGAGCCATCCGCCCGCGCGCCGCACCACGCCGGGGCTGAAGGCCGCCGGCTGTGGAGGCCGGGCCCCGTCGTAGCAGCCGTCGCCGCTGCAGCGCCGCGGTGGCGGAGCGCCGGCCATTCGCTGTCGTCACGCCCGTCGTTCGCCGCACCCGCTGGTAGTCGCGTGCCGGCCGCCGGCCATCCCGCCCGCCATCCAACACGCACTACCGCCGCCTTTCGATCCTCGCGGGGAAAACGAGGTCGCGTCTAACCCGACCTGCCTACGCGAGGAGCCGGCCACCGCGCACCCGCCAAAGGTCGGCGTGGAGGCACCGCCGCGCCACCGACCAAGGAGGCCGGCCCCCGGCCTCCTCCTTTCCATCCGCGGGGGGGAGAGAAGGCGGCCACCCCGCGCCCGCCCACACGATCAACCGCCGCCGGCACAAGGAGCCGGCCACCGCGTGCCGCTGGAGGCTTGCGTGGTGGCCTCGCCACGCCGTCGGGAAGGCCGGGCCTCCAGCCGCCATCAGCTTGCCATGGCACCGCCGAGATCCGAAAATCACGACACTGGCCAAGATCCGCGGGAGGCCGGCTGCGGCCGGATCTGACGCGCCATGACCGGCGCCGCCGTGGATCCGATGGATCTCGCAAGTGCGGCCGGTGGGTGCATTAGGGCACCGACGAGCAACACTCGATGAAGCTGCGCGCTGGCCAAAGGCCGCACGCACCTTCGACGAGCGAAGCTCGACGGCGCCGCCACCCTTCCCAGTGCCGCCGTCGCCGCTCGCTCTCTCCCTCGCCGGGCCGCCGTTGGAAAAGAGAGAGAAGGGGAAGGAGGAAATGGAATTAGGGTTAGGGCGGGGGAGCGGCCAAGCCGCTTTTATGTTGCGTGGCGCGCGATGGCGGCCGTCGGATCAAGATCGGATGGCGCGCATGCGGTGGCTCCATCCCAGGCCGCGCGGGCCGTGTGGGCACTAGCGCAGGGCATGCTTTGCCGGCCCAGGCCTAGGTTTTGGGCCCAGAGCCCATGAAGGGGCAGCAGCGCGGTTTAAAGAGCCTAATAGGCCGGATTTTGGCCCGTTTTGAAAGGATATTGGCCCAGTCGAAATTATTTGTTTTTTATATTATGGTCAATATTGAGCAACTTAATGGAAGCATGGCCAGTTCATACAAAAATAACTCGAGCGTATGGTCAGTTCATACAAAAATAAAACAAGGGCGCGCTAAGGCGCGTGAAAAGTACTCGTGTCATTTACAAAATTGTGGAAGTGAGGGAGACAGAGGGATCAATTTGGTGCATAGAATATTGTTTCTTCCTTAGGGCTGGGAGGCATTGTGAGTCCAAGCCATACCAATGGTATCATGTATTTCTCAGCTAAAATTTTGAACTGTTGGGTTTCCACTAGCAGCCTCGCTACCGGAGCTGCCTATGACTATGTGACTCGTTTTCATGGAAGCTGGCATGACCAGGCAGCAGGAGTGCAATAGAATAGGACGAGGCAGTCCCATCACTTCCACCACTCTCTTGCCTCTCAGGCATACACACTGCATTTCTCTCTTGTTAGTGGACTAGACAATGGCGAGGGTGCCAAGAATTGAAGGGTCGTGTAGTCCAGGAGCTCCAACCAGTACAGGAATCACAGAGCGTGTGACTCTAATGAGTTCATTAGTGGTTCTTACTTTCATATGTAGTTTGACTGTAATTTTGGTGAGAAAATTATAATTATAATATAGCTTTCAAGGAATCCCAGATGTTGCTTGAATAGTAAATTTCCGTTCAACAGAGGATATAGTAGTAGGCAAGCGATTTTCAGTAACACCATCCATATCAGAAGAAAGATTTCGGTTCTGTGGTGATTTCTATGGTCACTGAAAAAATATGTAGAAACCCAACTAAAAGTTTTATAATTCAGTAACTTGGCTTCCATCTTCATGCTCTCAAGGCTTAAGGACATCCAAAACTGTAGCCAATCTTCCTCCAAATCCAGTCAACCTTTTTTTTTTCTTATTATGCTCCCTGCGTTTCTATTCCACTGTCATTCCTGATGCTACAGTCAATGAATGCTAAAAGTAATAAACAGCATTGGCTGCAGAGGAGGCTATCGATCGGATACACTATTTCTCTATCATGCCACTGTCGAATATAGAGCCTATGTCGGATAAAGGTTTATATAAAGGTTTACAGCGAACCTTGGCCACAGGTTTATATGCCAAGGCTCATCCAACATATAAAGGTTTATTTTTTTTTGAACGAACCTATATATAATATAAAGGTTTATAGCAGTGGCGAACCCAGGAGGTTCCATGAGCCTGGGCGATTTAGCAGGCTAATCAATGGGTTAAACCTCATCTTTACTATATATATGGATAATAATTACCTAGGTCTAATTATATTAATAGAATCAAACGTAGAGGAGCCCTGGCAGTCTATCAGGGTCGCCGGATCATGGATCCGCCACTTGTTTATAGCTTGATCGGTAATGCTACTCTTAGGGCGTGGATCGGCCAGACGCCCCTCCATTCCGCGTTTATTTATTATCTCTATCACACCGCTAATGCCTTCTCCACTCCAGCAACATCGACGCCATTGCCTCTTCTTCCGTGCCCCGTGCACCACCGTGGCCGTCCCGCACGCCACTACCGTCTCCCCCGCTCCTCCGCGCACCTCCGACGCCGCCACCCCACGTGCCACGCGCGGCACCGCCTCCTCCTCGCCCCATCCCTTCTCCACTGCACGCTGCCGACACCGTCGCCTAACACGCCGCCGCCACCATCTTCCACCCTCCACCCCCTTCTTCAATGCGACGACCCGAGCCCTCCACACGTCGGCATGGAGCCTCCTTGGACGGAGCTTGGATTACGTGCATCCTTGATGGAATGGATGATTTACAAGGGAGATTGCTGATAAGGTAGGACAGCCATTAAGTTTAAATGTTGCAATAAGTAATTGATGTTGTTCTAATATAGATGTTGCATATGTTTTTGCGAAATATGATGTTGCAGTCGTGATTTTGGTGATGTTGTAATTATGTCTAGGCTTCAATTCCAGCACATATATAGACGGCGATCTAAAGTAAGCAATTATATATTTTTATATAAAAAGTTTGAGCTTGAATTAAAGCATATAACAAGGGAGAATTGACAAAAATAAATTAGCATGTCGTAGGATTGTGATTGACTTGCGGAATTGAAGCTCCACTACTAGAGAGGATTTTATATGTGCTAGTATACGATAAACCGGCCTGTTCCGTGCTGGATCACATCAGCACAATGATGCCCATGCGGATAACTGCTCGCATATCTATATCTATATAACATATCTATATCAATAATATAATATAATACAATACAATACAATACAATACAATATAATATAATATAATATAATATAATATAATATAATATAATATAATATAATTGGTCCCCACTGCCAGTATTTCTCTCAATCCTCAGCGAGCCACATCAGCAGCGGTAGATCAAGAGTCTTCCGGTCTCACCTCTTCTTTACTCAGCAGGTCAAATCAAAAGACGGGTACTAATGGCAGCACTAAGGTTTATGCATGTGTTGCTTGAACTAGTAACTTGATAATAATTATTTCTCCACTCAAATAATGTTGAAAAGCCATGCGTCAGTTTGTGGGCTATGACATTTGAGCATCTAGGTTGTAGGTATATAAATAGATGTGCCTATGAACGATGAAGGTATTAGACTCAAAGAATTACAACAAAGCAAATGACAGTATACACATAAAAGTGGTTCACAAATCATCAAGAAGACAATCAAGGTAGGATGTAAGAGAGGAGAGAAATCTTTGAGGTGCAATGAGCAAACATTACGCAAGGTGGATTTCTGCATTGCATATCTTTATAATATTGTTTTTATGATAACATGATACAAATATTATCACTATTTTGTTTTAGTGATAAAGTAGATGTAAACACTCTCTCACATCCCGCAGCAACGCGCGGGGAATCACCTATTATAATTACTACCCACTAACAAGCATGGTTGGATTTCTCTCAACATACAACCATTCCACATCATCCACTATGCGCCATATCACTATCCACTATAAGCCATGTTATCATCAAGTAGACCATCTATTTATTTAGACCATCTATTTATTCTTCAACCGATTTTCCGTGACCATATTTTTGTGTGTAGCAATTACAAATTACAGGAGTAGAAATTACATGTATGATGTCTACTAAAGAACGTTGCAACGCAATCACTTTGGTATTTATACTTTCACATTTCACTTTAAAATTTTGTTTAACAAATTCCGCAGCAACGTGCGGGGTATCACCTAGTTGACAATAATTATACATGTCTAAGCTTATACAAGCCAGCAGTAAGACACTACGGGAAACCCCGCATATGCCGAGCGTATTATTTCGGGCACTCGACAAACAACCTCTTCGCCGAGTGCCAAAACAAAAACACTTGGCAAAAAAAAAAACACTCGACAAAGCGGTTGTTTGCCAAGTGTAAAAAAGCACTCGGCAAAGAATCTCTAAACTGAGCGTATTATGTTTGACACTCGATAAAAAATTAAGTATATTTCCTTTTTAACCGCAAGTGATTCGAATAATAGAATACGAAGAGTAAAAAAATTATATGCATGTTATTTGTCGAGTGTCAAAAAATACACTAGGCAAAGAATCTCTTTGCCGAGTGTATTATAGTTGACACTCGGCAAAGAATTAAATTCTTTTCTTTTTTAAATCGCAAGTGATTCAAATAACAAAATATAAGGAGTAGAAAAATTATATGCATGTCATTTGCTGAGTGTATTTTTTGACACTCGGCAAAGATGTGCGTGTAAATGATTTTTAAATTCTCAAATAAGTAAATTAAGTCTTAAAATTATGAAATTTGTCATGAAGTAATGGTATCACATATAAAGATTGTGATAAGAAGTTGAGAACATTTCACACATTTTGCCATAAGGATGTTTACAAAATCAAAACATCTTAAGGAAATGTATATGTGATTGTATATGAGATGGTTAGTGGATGTATGTTTTGAATACAAACTTTCTTATATGATCTCATATGAAAAAATTTATACCAAAGTTGTACGTCTTGACGGAATCTAAAACTTTGTAGCTGACAACTTTTATGTTTCAGATTGTTCCATACCTTTAAATATTATTATAAGTTATCTAATTTGAAATTTCAAACTTTTCAAATGACCTCGAATGTAAAAAAGTTATATATGAAAGTTGTACAGCTCAACGAACTATAAAACTTTGTAGTTGACAGCTTTTAATTTGTGATTATTTAATACAACAACAACAACAACATAGCCTTTAATCCGAAGCAAGTTGGGGTAGGCTAGAGGTGAAACCCAAAAACAGAAATTAGAGTTAGGGGGAAAACAGTAATAACCGACTCGTCCCAAGTTAGTTTGGGTCGCCCTCTACCTCTCTTAACATTATTGGCCCGCTGTAGAACCCCACTACGCACCGGCGCCTCAGGAGGCCTCCGTTGGACATGTCCGAACCATCTCAACCGATGTTGCGTCAATTTCTCCTCAATTGGTGCCACTCCGACTCTATCTCGAATATCTTCATTCTGTATCCTATCCCTTCTTGTGTGACCACAAAACCAACGCAACATACGCATCTCTGCTACACTCAGTTGTTGTATATGTCGCCTTTTAGTAGGCCAACATTCAGCACCGTATAGCATCGCCGGGCGAATCGCCGTCCTATAGAACTTACCTTTTAGCTTTTGTGGTACCCTCTTGTCACAGAGGACACCAGAAGCTTGACGCCATTTCAACCAACCGGCTGAAATTCTATGCCTAACATCTTCATCAATGTCACCATCCTTTTGCAGCATCGATCCTAAATATCTAAAACTCTCCTTCTTGGCCACCACTTGCCCATCAAGCCTGACATCTCCATCTTCATATCGAGTCCCACTGAAATCGCACATCATATACTCGGTCTTGGTCCTGCTAAGTCTGAACCCTTTCGACTCTAATGTGTGCCTCCACAACTCTAACTTCCTATTAACACCTGCGCTACTCTCATCAACTAGCACCACATCATCAGCAAAGAGCATACACCAAGGGATATCACCTTGTATATCCCTTGTGACCTCATCCATCACCAAAGCAAATAAATAGGGACTCAGCGCTGACCCTTGGTGCAGGCCTATTTTAATTGGAAAGTCACTAGTGTCTCCATCACAAGTGCGGACAGCTGCGGATCAAACTCTTTTACTTACATATCCTTGATAAGGGTAATGTATTTAGTTGGGACTTTGTGCTTCTCCAAAGCCCACCACATGACATTTCTTGGTACTTTATCATATGCCTTCTCGAGGTCAATAAAGACCATGTGCAAGTCCTTCTTTTGCTCCCTATGTCTCTCCATGAGTTGTCGTATTATAAAAATCGCCTCCATGGTCGACCTTCCAGGCATGAACCCAAACTGGTTTTGGGTCACACTTGTCACTCTTCTAATGCGATGCTCGATAACCCTCTCCCAAAGCTTCATCGTATGGCTCATCAGCTTAATCCCACGGTAGTTAGTACAACTTTGGACATCTCCCTTGTTCTTGAAGATCGGTATTAATATACTTCTTCTCCATTCTTCAGGCATCTTGTTTGACCAAAAAATGACGTTTTCCTCCCTTGCTCACGCCAAACACCTCTGAAGCCACCTTCCGAACACATGTTGCCATCTTTAGCCACATGTCATCTGCGTCTTCTCCATCCTCCCAAGGCCCCTCGCTTAGCATTCTGTCCTTAAACATTTGCGCTGCTTCCCCTCTAAGCTTCCACCACTTCGTTCTCGCTAACTTGGCACGATTGCCCCGCTGGACCCGTACCCGGAATCTGAAGTCTGCCACCATCAACCTTTGTTGAGGGACAACACACTCCCCTGGTATCACCTTACAATCTAAGCAAGCACGTCTATCCTCCCTCCTTGCAAGGATAATGTCGATCTGACTCGAGTGTCCACTATGAAAGGTCACCAGATGGGATTCCCTCTTCCTAAAGAGGGTATTCGCTAACAACAAGTCGTAGGCCAACGCGAAGGTCAAAACATCCTCACCCTCTTGTAGCAACTCATCAATATAAATAGTTCGGAGAAGCAATTTGTTTAATAATTTAGTGCACTATGGCAATAGTAGAGTCAACACAACGCAACGTACCATCCAAATAAGAAAGTTTTTGCTCTTTCAGTGGCTTCAATATCTTCAGCTAAATCTGTGAATGGATAGAGCCACATGGTGTACATATTCAGGCCGATAATGCCCTTCTGTGCAGCCTGAAATAAAAATAAAGCAACAGAACAATTTTTCCTAACTTTGTAAATAAAATTGAGAAGGAAAAAAGAATCACCAGAGCAGAAAGCTCACTTTGTACTTCTGCTTGTAGAGCCTAACAGTTGATGCGTGAGCCAGTAGGCTGTGGTGTATGAACAAGTATGGCTCAGTTGTGGAGTTCCCAACTGTGCAGTTGCTCGTGCCAAATGGATATGAGCAGTGGTTTGGGGGGAGATCTCCAGTGTCAAAACCACCTTGAGTCATGATGTTTGGCTCGAGCATAGTTGTCCAATGGGCAACTCTGTCGCCAAACTCACGGAAACACACATCGGCATATGCTGTGAAATCGTCTCTGCATCACATATGCAACGAAGTATAAAGTGTTCTGGTTATATTTCAGATGGTTCTCATGGATTCGGTGTGGATGAAATCAGGAGGCCATTAAGGTAAGTTACTACTTACATGATTTTGGGGCTAACCCACCCACCGTACTCTTCCTCTAGGACCTGGGGAAGGTCCATATGGTAAAGAACAGCGTTAATCTGAATACCTATTAAAGGATCACTTACCCGTTAGAGACCCTACGTTCCAACTACCCACCCGAAACCTAGTTTGCTCGGCTAGCTTCCTTGCCCTTCGCACTCGTCGAGGGAAGTACGAAGACCCTTGCTCATTTGTCACTACACCCGGGCGCCGATGTAGCGCGCCACTAAGGGAATGACGACCCGGTCCTTGCTCACTTGACACCGTGCCCAGACCGCAACACGGCGCGTCCTCAAGGGGGAGACGACCCGGCCCTTGCTCATTTAACACCATACCCGGGTTCCGATATGGCGCGCCGCTAAGAGGGTTACGCCCCAATGGATTTATAAAGGGTTTCATCTCCATAGAATGGCTAAGTACGAGGTTGGTTCGCCACACCTAACACCCGCCCTCCTCCTTTGCCAGGGCTTGGGACCTGCTATGTTGAGACGACTAAGCTGAGAGCTAGTCTTCCAGCCAACACAGGCGGAGTTTTGTGATTATTTAATAATTGAAAATATTATAATAATGTATTAAATTTGAAATCTTGAATTTTTAAAACCTTCAAATGACCTCGGATGTAAATAGATTCTAAATCAAAGTTGTAGTTCTTGAAGAGATGTAGAAGTTTGTAGTTTATAACTTTTTCACATGATATTGTTTAGTCATCTAAAATTTCGATATAAGAGTAAAGAAAAAACACAAGAGAAAACACACTGCCACATCATCAATGCGGACTATTCCAAATAAAAAGGAAAAAGTCTACTTCACCCCCAACCTATGATAAGTGGAAGATATCACCCGCAACCTATGAAAATGGATTTTTTACCCCCTAAACTTTCTAAAATCGGACAAATCACCCCCTGAAGCAGTTTTAGAAAATCAAAATAAATCACAGAAAAATTATAAATGGAAAATCAAATTGTGTTGAACTCCAAATGAGTAGATCTACGCAGTGAACATATAATATGGTATGCTTTAGTATATTTTTTATAGCTATAAAGAAAATCATAGATCAAAAATTACAGGAAAAAATGTACTAAAGCATTTTGTACTATATGTTCTGCATAGAACTACTAATTTGAAGTCCAACACAATTTGATTTTCCATTTTATGATTTTTCTGTGATTTATTATGATTTTTCAAATCTGCTTCAGGGGGTGATTTGTCCGGTTTTAGAAAGTTCAGGGGGTAAAATATCCATTTTCATAGGTTGGGGGGGTGATGTGTTCCACCCATCATAGATTGTGGGGTGAAGTAGACTTTTTCCCAAATAAAATATAGCTCTCTTTTCCCTTCTCTCTTCTCTCTCACTCACGTTCACCTCTCCTTCTTCTCTCATCTCTCTCCCTCACGCTCTCCCAGCAGGCATGCGGCCATGGCGGCGCAGCGGCTCACCGAAGAGGCGCGCGTCCGGGCAGCCGGCCGGCCAGCTCTCTCATCTCTCATCCCCTCTCGCTAATCTCTCTCTATAAGAGACAGGCCGTGGACGGCGCGGCGTTGCAAGGATGGGCGGCAAGGCGCGGCCAGCACGGGCGGCCAGCGTCGGCTGTTTTTTATATTTTTTGAGAACATGTTTGCCGAGTGTCGGCAGGCTAGTTTTTTTTTATTTTCTGAAAAATTGTTACCGAGTGTTGATTTAGGCACTCGGCGAACCCTTTGTCAAGTATTCGGCAAAAACCACTCGGCAAATGGCTGCAAATGGCTCTTTACTGACACCTGATATGCCGAGTGGCAAAGACTTTACCGAGTGTTTTTCGGCTTTTACCGGCAAACAGCCGATTTTCCGTAGTGAGAATTGGTCCAAAAATATGCAAAACAAAATAGTAAAATATATTAGCTAGCCTTGCAAGTGTACTCTCTAGCTATCCTCACGGTTGTGGGTTGCGGGTCACAAGTCATGCATTTTTCACGTGAAATTCAAGCTAGTGCGGTATCTAGACTTCAAACTCAATGTACACACTATACTGGCATCGAGACCACTCTCGCGCTGTTTGTTTGGATTGTTTCCAGCAAGCCAATAATGTTTTTCTTTCAGTGAAAACCAGCGCCAGCCACCAACTACCAACCAGCCAGCAGTGTTTTTCTCTCAGCAAAAACCAGCGTCAGCCACCAGCCACCAGCCAAACGAACAGGGTGAATGTGGCTTTTAGGCGGTCCTTGTCTGTAGTTAATTTACAGAAATGACATTAGGTTGTTGCCATGCTTATTAAAGATGTGCAAATAAAAAATCAGAAGGTTCGTTTTGTGTGGGGGCTCCATGGAAATGGAACATTCTCAGTAAGATCAATGTATAAAACTCTGCTAAATTCAGAAGCACTTGCAATCAACAAAATAGTTTAGAAATTGAAATTACCAGTAGAGAGAGGCAACGTATACTATGGAAACCAACATCATGTGCAAACTATGAAAACTCTCATTACGACCGTTGGATCTCCATCCGAAGGCCAGAGAGAGAGAGGTGGGAAACTTTAGCACATAAATCCTTCCACCATTAGTTTTCCTAATTACATTTTTTCTAAAAACCCCTCTTCAAATTAAGCTTGGCCTCCTTTTTACTATAGAGTCGTACCATAAGGAGTCGCGATGATTCGCCCTCGCCGCCGCCACCTGGAACGACGCCACCGCCGCCTCAGCTACGTCTCCAACCTTGTGTTCGCAGGCTTGCCGAAGGCATCAACTGGAGAATCATGCTCACGCCACCATCCTCCCCTTTGTCTCCATTGTTTTCGTTTTAATGGTGATCCCCGAGTCGTCGCGGTGGCTGGTCATGGAGGGTCGGGCGGACAACGCGCGCACGGTGCTGCTTAATGTCACAGATAGCAAGAAAAAGGCGCAGGCGAGGCTTGTCGAGATCGAGGAGGGCGCTGTCGGGTAGGCATAAGAACACGAGGTTGGAGATGTAGCCGAGGCGGCGGCGACGGCGATCTGCGGCGTCGTTCCAGGCGGCGGCGGCGGCGGCGAATCATCGCGACAAGCTACAATACGACTCCGTAAAAAGGATCCCTCCGTTCCAGGCTTGATTCGGAGGGAGTTTTTAGAAAAATTATGATTAGTAAAACTAATGGTGGGAGGATTTAAGTGCTAAAGTTTCCTACCTCTCTCTCTAGCCCTCGGATGGAGATACGGCGGTTGTGACGGGAGTTTTCATAGTTTGCATACGAAGTTGGTTTTCATAGGATACGTTGTCTTAGAGATGTGATTTATATGTGGCTTTTAATTAAGGGCGTGATCCTAACAAAAGATAATTTAGCTTGGCGACAATGGCAAGGGGATAGAAATATTGTTTTTGCACTAAAAATGAATCAAATTAACATTTACTCTTTGATTGTCCTACGACTAAATTTATTTGGAGAATTGTCTATGTTTTTTATAACTTAAGACCACCTATCAGTATCTATCATATGTTTAGTAACTCGTTACTGGGGGTAGACAAGAGGCTAAAATCTAAAATTTTAGTTGAGGCAAGCGCGTTGTTGTTGCTGGGCGATCTGTTTCCCTCCGACGCGCGGCCGACCTCGCACGCTCGGGGCTGGCGCGGGCAACAACTCGACGTTTCCTTCCGTCTCGCAGCCGACCTCGCAAGCTCGGGGGCTGGCGCGGGCGACAACTCGGCGTTACGTTCCGTAGCGCGGCCGATCTCGCATGCTCGGGGGCTGACACGGGCGACAACTCGGCGATTCCTTCCGTCGTACGGCCGACCTTGCATGCTCAGTGGCATTTTTCTCTCGTCGTGCGGCCGACCTCGCATGCTCGGGGGCTGGCGCGCGGTGACTCGTCGTTTTTCTCTCGTCGTGCGGCCGACCTCGCATGCTCGGGGGCTGGCGCGCGTGGCGACTCGACGTTTCCTCTCGTCGTGCGGCCGACCTCGCATGCTCGAGGGCTGGCGCGTGCGGCGACTCGGCGTTTTCTCTCGTCGTGCGTCCGGCCTCGCATGCTCGGGGGCTGGCGCGCGGTGACTCGTCGTTTTTCTCTCGTCGTGCGGCCGACCTCGCATGCTCGGTGGCTGGCGTGTGCGGCGACTCGACGTTTCCTCTCGTCGTGCGGCTGACGTCGCATGCTCGGAGGCTGGCACGCGCGGCGACTCGGCGTTCTGCCGTCGCGCGGCCGACCTCGGTGTTCCTCCCATCGCATCAAGCATCGAAGTCAGCATCAAACGGGATAAACACACGCCGAACAAGAACAACTTAACTGAGCTACGGCTCTAACCTGTTGCTCTTGCTCGGCGTCACCTCGCGTTACGCGGCCGACCTCGCATGCACGGGGGTTGGACGCCGGATTTTTGGTGACAACACGCTTTCACTCACTTTTTGCGGCAACAGGACTCCCCCTATTGTAAATAGTCCCATATGGAAAATACTCAGATTGTAACCTTACCTCCTGAATATATAAAGGAGGGTAAGGATCCCTAGATAGGGGCACCCAGACATGGCGGAAATCATCGGAGATCATCCGAATGCAGCAATACAAATACCACCACCGACACAGGACGTAAGGTATTATACCTCCGGGTAGCCCGAACCTGTCTAAATCAGTGCCTCCTGTGTACCATCAAGTCACTAGTTCATCAATCGCCCCTCCTACAAATCAACCACTCGGGTACCCCATGTGGATTGCCGGTCCTAAGGTCCGACACTGGCTTAGTCGTAATCAGATAGTTTTTGACAAGGGCCTAACTCCTTATATCTTTAGGGGTTTGCATTGGACCAGATTTCGCTCCCTGCTTTGGAACGAGGAGGATCGACCGACAATGATGCCAGCTTGTATGTATATTGAGCAACATAATTGTTTATTAAATTTGTTTTAGAAAGTTTATGACAGTTTCTCAAAACCTAAAAAAGACGTGATATGCTGCAAGCTCTCTCTCCATCCCCTTTTACAATCTCAATGCATCTTATATGGAGCTAGCTATTTATTAGTTGTAATGCTTCACTGGCTTTGGACTTTGGTGCCGTAAAAAGGCTTTGCTAAGATACTCCGAAATGAACATGGACCGTTGATCTGATAAGCTATTACCTCTTAGAAGGTAATATCTTAATTGGTTAAAAAATAGAAGAAAATATGAGAAAACAAAAAAAAGCAGGAAGTGGGCGTCATGGGCATGGGCGCATGGCCCTGTACCGGACTATTGGATGACGTGGGGTCGTGTAGGTGAGCATTTCATGCCTGTGCTGTTAGCGTGTACGTGACACCGTGAGCGTTGCATTCATGAGTTTGCTTTTTTGTTACAAACGTGAGTGGGCCTCATGGGCATGGCCCTGTATACGGGATCATTTGGATGACTTGGCCGTGTACCGGTGCATTCCGAGCATGCTCTGTACCTGAGTGTTGCATTCATGAGTTTTTTTTTGTTTCAAACGTGAGTGTGTGGTGTGTGTAAGCTGGCTGTGTGTTCATATTATAGACGTGTATGTTTTATACCAAACGTGAGTTTGTGTTGTGTGTCATCTGGTTGTTCGCCAGGTGATGTTCCATTTTTAATTTGTGTATTAGTGTACATGATCGTGTTGGTCTGTTTTATACATAAAAGGTAAAAGTACGCTGACGTGTGGCATATCTGTCCTGTGTAATGTGTGCATGTTTTAATTCAAATGGTTGTGTGGCGGTAGTTAGAGTGCAGTGGTGTCTACCGTGGTTGTGCCTTATGGCCATGTGCCTTATGTGCAACCATCGTAGCTGGTTGCGCAGTCATGATCACCGTTGTTGCTCCGATGTGGTACGACCCTGCTACCATAGGTGTGCATCCTCAAAAACATAGGGTCTGTTTGGCTGGCAGCCACGGCTCGCCACGCCACTGTAGCAAGGCGCAGATTTCACTCGCCACAGCCACCACAACAATGTAGCGTGGCATGCTGCGGCTGGTACCCAAGCACGTTCATAAATGTTTGAGTGCTTTGTCTAGTAATATATTAGTCATTCCATTATTTTTCCTATGACAAGTTAAATCAATTTAGACCTAATTTCATCTTATAATGATGGACAAAGAATTTTCTCCGAATGAGACATAGTAATTGATATGGGCGAGTTGTAACACATCTTTTCATAACGTGACATATTTTTCTTAACATGACAAAATGAATTATAAAATTATCTTTCATACAAGATTGTTTGTTATAACATATTTACATTTATAAGGTGATATAATGATATATGTAATATCAAATTTATAAAGACGAGACAAACGATGTAAGTTACAACATAGGAAAATAACGAGAGAAAAGTGGACAATGAAAATGAAATAACAATACGTGACATTAAATTCTTCAAAAATTTAGAAACTGAAAAGTATATACGTTTTCTATGATATAGTACATGTAGAATTTAATAACGGAAATATTAAGAATTTAATAGCACGGAAATATTAGTTGACATAATTTAGTGAACTATTACAGATTGGTGACCAACTATATTTAATCAAACATTATTTCTAACAATAGAGTTTACTATATAAAATACATAATCTTTTTATTATATTATAACACTAATATACGATTGAAGTGGTCCATGTTGTTGGGCCCAATCAGCAGCCCATTTGAAATCCTCTTTTGCCTGTCTGGGAGGGTCAGGATAAAAAAAACTGCCGTCGCCGCAAGCAACCTGGTGCGAGAGAGAGGGTGATGGCGACGGTTGCGCGGCGCGAGGGAGCGCAGGGGGCGGTGGTGATATGGATTTGTTCTTTTTTAATATTTATTATTAAATGTTCAATATGGACGGCTGTGATATTACTTTGGGGTCTTACCTCCCTAACCGGTAATGAGTGTACCTTAGCACAGCCCAAATGTGAAATGGATAAGTATATCTCTAAAAGACGAATCCTGGTAGAAAATGCGGGCGGCTAATGGATCCACATCGCCCGTTAACCTGTGAGCCGTCGAACCCGCCGAGCTCGCGACACTTGCCGTCCGATTGCGGATCGATTCGGGTCTCCGCCCGCTAAGACACAAACACGGACTCTGTGGAAACATGACGAACCCGCTCGTCGGTCGCTCGCCGTCGCTGGTGCTCGTCCCCTCCGCCTCCTGAGACACCGCCCTGCGTGTCCAGCTCTCCGCCTGCCGCGGTAGTAACTCCATCCGGCAACGCCCCACGGATCCACGGCTCACACACAGGTACTACTACTTTCCCCTCCCCACCGTGATGCATCGGACGGCAGGCCGTTGGGGGTGTTGACAACCAAAATTGGCAGTCAACCGAGGCAAACCGGTCTGACCGGTTTGTCAAACCGGTCAGACCGGTTTCGGTAACATTTTCAAAATGCAGTTTTGACTTCACCATTGCGTAGCTCTCGTCGAGACGATCAAGATGCATATGTAGAACGTCTAATTTGGACTTCGGATAAGAGAGTTATGACTTCGACAAGATCTGCACTCCGGAAAAGAGGGCAGACCGGTTTTGGAGACCGGTCAGACCGGTTTTGGTCTGTAATTCGAGTAGGTTTAGGTTTTCTGATGTAATCCCGTATTGTAACCGACTTGGAAGGGGTACAACTTCCCCGGCCTATATATATAAAGGCTCAAGGCCGATTGAGGTGTTCCCAATCGAACCAACGTATTTGTCCTTTACTTTTTATCCCTCAAACCCTAATCTCTTCCAAACCTTATCCTCTATTCTTTGCTCGTCTCTACGGTGTTCAAGGGCGTTCTAGGTGGCATGCAGATCCTAGAGAAACCCTAGCTTGCTTGAGCTCCGACGGGGTCCCTCCCGAGCTCGAGTTTCTAGGTCTTCACGATCTCCCGTCTGAAAGCTGTCTGACCGGTTTCAGGAACCGGTCTGACCGGTTTGCCCCGGGGAGGTCGGGGTGTTGGCCGTTGTGACGGCCGTGCTGCGCGTTCGTTCGTTATCGAGTGTGTTGGCATATCTTTGCGTCAACATACTTTTTGGCGACTCTGCTGGGGAAAAAAGATCTTGGTTTAAAAACCGATCTAGTTTTCTCCAAAGAAGATGGGCTCTATCTCCGATTCCGACAACGACAACATCATCGCAGCGACAATGGAGGAGCTCACTGAAGAGGAGCGCAAGCAGTACCTGATCGCTATGGAACACTTCAAGGCGCAATTCCTGAAGGGTTTCAAGAAGGATCATGGTGGCTCCATCAGAAGGGTCGAAGAATTCGTCATGCCGTCCTTCAAAGTGACTAATAGTCAAGTTGAAGAATTTCCTAAGGTAAATAACGACCCATCTGATCTCATGAAGCAATTATCACTTATGATAGATGAAAAATTTTATATAGCAAATATTGTTGGTGATAACTTTCCTTCTTTATCCGATCCGATGAATTAAAAAAGAGTAAAAGTATTGTAGATAATTCTTTTCCATCGGATAATTTAAAATTTAGCTCGTCAGGTGTGTCCGAAAATATTTTAGATCCAAATTTCGGCATACCGACGAATTTCTTTGCTGGACAGACATCACATCCACCATCGGCCAGTAAACCGGTCAGACCGGGTTCACAGCTGGTCAGGCCGTTGCTTTGGTTGGTAGTCCATTGTCTTCAGCAATGACTAGTTCGGCCGCTTCTAGTCGAACTAATGGGATTGATATGGGTAGTTTAAATTTATGTCAAAAACCATATCCTCAGGAATTTGATCTTGTTCCCTATCCCGCTGGTTGGCATGTTCCTGAGTTCACTAAATTTAATGGTGATGGTACTCTTACGACTTGGGATCATGTGAGCCAATATACATTCCAGTTAGAAAAATCAGTTTTTAATGAGGCTTTACGTGTACGACTATTTTCATTGTCTCTAACTGGAACTGCTTTGTCTTGGTTTTCTTCGCTCGCTCCGAACTCTATACAAACATGGAATCAGTTAGACCGTAAATTTCATGATCGTTTCTTTAATAGAGACGAAGCTAAAGTGACGGATTTGACATCGGTTATACAAGGCCGTGATGAATCGGTCCTTGATTATTTTAGAAGATTTAAAGATGTTAAGAACCGATGTTTTAATTTGACAATTTCCGAGAGGGAATTGGCAGATTTGGCTTTTACGGGCTTGCGATCTTATTTGAAAGAGAAATTAGAACATTTTAATTTTCTCTCTGTTAATCATTTGCAAATGATGGTCATGAGCCTAGAAATTAAGCTGAGAAACTCAAAAGATCCCGTTGAAACTCATCAGTCCAACGTACATATCGTTGATCATGATTCCGATAGTTCGGACGATGAAGGTAAAAAAGTTTATGCTGCTGAGTTTGTTTGGCCATCAAAGGCTAAACCATGTGCTTGCCCTTCGCTCAAACCGATTCAGAAAAATCGGCAAAGTGAAGTAAAATTTATTTTGATGTTGCCAATGAAGGACGATTGTTACTAGCGGAAGCACAAATTGATGAAGCTCTTTTATCTGTTCATACTTTGAATCTGAATAATCCCAAAATACTTACTCGGCCGGAGCAAGCCGAACGAGCCAAAGAGAAAAATGTGATCATTGGAGAGCCAAGGCCGAATAATGTTAATGATAAAATTTCGGCTAGAAAGGTTATGATTGGAAAGACTCTGGATGGAAAAGAGTCTCTGAAGATTACTATTAATACATCTAGGCCCGGGGGGCAAGAGAGTTCATCGAAAAAAGGTCGGCCCGCTGATCAGGTGAAACCGGTCAGACCGGTTTCCCAAACCGGTCAGGCCGGTTTGTCCCAGGACAGATCAAGAATTTTCAAGTCTAGGCGCCTGGAAGTGGGTACTCGAAAAATGATTGAGTCTACGGTTAAAGAGAAAGATAAAGCTGACGCTTTATATGTGAAAGGATATATCAATGGAAAGCCGATTTCGCGAATGCTAGTTGATGGAGGGGCTGTTGTAAACCTCATGCCTTACACTCTCTTCAAGGAACTTGGTGGGAAAGATGAAGAGCTGATCAAGACAAATGCAACGATTACTGGCGTGGGAGAAGATAATCATATAAGTATAAAGGGAATTGCTTCTATTGAATTGGCTATTGGAAGCAAGACGCTCGATACAGTCTTCTTCGTTGCAAAGGTGCAAGGTAACATGCAACGATTACTGGCGAGACAGAAGGTAATCAAATAAATATAAAGGGAATTGCTTCCGTAGATTTGGCTGTTGGAAGCAAGACACTCGACACAGTCTTCTTCATTGCAAAGGTGCAAGGTAACTTTAGTTTAATTCTTGGGCGCGATTGGATTCATGCAAATCAATGTGTGCCGTCTACTTTGCATAAATTACTTATTCAGTGGATCGGTGATGAGACTGAGGTGGTGCATGGTGATAATTATTTTTCTAGTGACCGATCCTATTGATGCACATGAGAAACAATAAGGGCTTATCGGGCTTATCTATCCGATTAAAATTTATTCAGTTGCTACAAATATGTTTTGTCCTTCCTACATTAAGACCGATGAAGAATTGGCTTTGTTTGCTATGATCAATGGCTCATGCTAGTGAGTCGCCTAAAACCGGTCAGACCGGATTTGGGAACCGGTCAGACCGCTTTACTCCGACCATTCAAAATTTAGGGTGGCTCTAGCAGCAAATTAATTAATTCATGAGTAATCCGGATATTATCAGTGTTATATTTATTCTTTGGGCTGATTACTCATTTTTTGTGATTCGTGGATGCAATATTGAGCAATATTGGATTAATTTACTATTCTTTAATTCTGAAGTTGAGAGTTAATTTAAAGACCAATTAGCATTTAAAAGCAATTTGGTCGTTTTATGCATCCATGATGGTTCACAATTTGGTACATAGGTGCTTTGCGTTGTGTTAGTGCAAGTTATTTCTTGGCAATAATCTAATCTTGGCCATTCGCATCATGATTGTGGCATATTCATTTATGGGGCCGGTTGGAATGTTTTTGCATTAACATGCAAGATTCTTCTACTTCGGCTAGAAGTTTATGATCTAAATACAATCATAGCCGAAGTGGTGTATATTCAGGTTCATATCTCATGAAGATGTAGGAATATGAGCAGCACGGTGACACCATCATCTTGAAGGTTAAGATATGTGGACAATTGGGTTTCTTCATCATTAGAGACAAGATGTGACTGATATACATGTGCTTAGCATTGTTTCAGTGCAGTTTTGGCTTGAAGAAATGTTTCTTGCTACGCAAGCTTTACCAAGAAACAGGGGGGCATGTGTTGACAACCAAAATTGGCATTCAACCGAGGCAAAAACCGGTCTGACCGGTTTGTCAAACCAGTCAGACCGGTTTCTGGACGATGAGAGTAAAGAAATTTGTGCTGCTGAATAATGTTGTCAAAATACGATTTGGACTTCACCATTGTGTAGCTCTCATCAAGGCGATCAAGATGCATATGTAGAACGTTTAATTTGGACTCCGGATGAGAGAGTTGCGACTTCGACAAGATTTGCTCTCGACGGAAACCGACCGGTTTGGGTCTGTAATTCGAGTAGGTTTAGGACTCTATGTTTTATCCCGTATTGTAACCGAACTTGAAGGGGTACGACTTCCCCAGCCTATAAATATAAAGGCTCAAGGCCGATTGAGGTGTTCCCAATCGAACCAACATATTTGTCCTTTACTTTTTATCCCTCAAACCCTAATATTTTTCAAACCTTATCCTCTGTTCTTTGCTCGTCTCTACGGCGTTCAAGGGCGTTCTAGGTGGCCTGCCGACCCTAGAGCAACCCTAGCTTGCTTGAGCTCCGACGGGGTCCCTCCCGAGCTCGTGTTTCTAGGTCTTCACGATCTCCCACCTGAAAGCGGTCTCACCGGTTTCAGGTCTGACCGGTTTGCCCCGGGGAGGTCGGGGTGTTGGCCGTTGTGACGGCCGTGATGCGCGTTCGTGCGTTATCGAGTGTGTTGACACATCTTTGCGTCAACAAGGGGGAAGCCGGCGCGCCAGCCTCTACCTATGGGACAGCCATGGCGATTCGCGCGGAGCAGCTGAGCCATCAGTCGGGCACGCGCCTACAGCACGGCACTACCAGGGCGGTCACCGACGCGCTCATGCGGCTCGGCTGGGCATATGAGGCAAGGAGGAGACAAGGCGCACGCCCGAGGGTCAAGGAGGGGACACATGACATCAGTGCAGCAATAATCGTGGCAGCCTTGCCAGCAAACATCATGCGCCGCTCTGCTCCACACGCAGTTGCCGCCCCTATGGTCGCGCGGCAGCAACGGAATGAAATCCGTCGCGGTCGTCACCTCCATCGGCGATGCAGAGCCGTGCCTGCCGCCATTCCATTCCTGCAGCGAGACACCTTCATCTAGCGCCTCCATAAATAGAGCAAGGCGCATCCTCTGTTCGTGGGGTGCTGGAGCGATGCCCCCATGGTTATCGATGAAATGGCAATTCAAAATGATATAAGCTGCAACTTCCTCCTTGTCTCCCAGCGCTTACTCTTGCTTCAACAAAAGCCGCAGCAGATGAGGTATTGCAGGCGGCGGCGCTAGCATTCCTGGTACCCTGCTCATTAGATGAATGAAAGGAGGACATTCATGGTGAAATGTTTATCTATGATTGAAGGATCATGATTGGAGAGAAGAAGAACCACATATGGCTAAATGAGCTGACCATATTGTCCTTTTCAAAGCTTTCCTGGTGTTATTTATCTTATTATTAGGTAATGGAGTACATTATAAACATTTCAGATGCACTGAAACTTCAGAAGACAAAACCTTCCTTACACAACTGAAATTATGTCACCTGTAAATTTCAAGCTTTTCTGTTGATAATGACTTAGTGTGGTTTATTAGTTCAAAAATCACTTTATCACTCCAAACTCTTGTCTTTCGGTTGCTGTTTATGTATATTTATGGTAAGTATATTTCCCTGCATACATTAGGTCCGTTTCGGCAGTTGAATAAATTCACTGTGAATACCTATGCTCAAGAATAAAAATGGTTGTATATAATATGTCAATATTGGGTATATTCAAGTGTAATATCATTTTGGTCACATACCTTCTCTTTTATTTGTCCAGATCTTATTATCAATATATTTGTATAAGCAGTCATTTCCTACCTTTAGTCCTTACAATATTCCTTTCATCAATGTATACAAATTATTATTCTTTTGCATATATAATAATAATACTTGTGATATGCTCAGACATGTATAATCTCTAACAGTTATGTCAGATCTGGTCTGAAGTAATTCAGAAGGCATAAATGAAGGAATGGATATGAAGCAGCATGTATAAATCAAGGAACTTCATAGCATCAGAGCTTGTAGAAGCACCGTGATGAAAATGTCAATTATTTTTGTGCACACCATACTAAATTGCCATGCTGCTACTTTGATGCACTTTTAGAAGTTCTACGAGAAGGTAAGGTGTTGGTGGTTAAACTGCTCCTTCCAGAACTACTCACGAACTCATGATACTACGGAGTGATTGATCCCTTTCTTTAATACCATAGTTATATGCTAATGGAAATTTCTCTCACGTTGGAATTATTATCATGATGAAGTTCAAGAGCTCTTGAATTTGATGGACATCACTATTTCCATCATATAAGGAACCTACACCTATATTACCAATAACTCGTTCCCCACACTAGAACCTGGAAACTCCTTTGCCATCGGCACAGCTGAGATCCAATACTCTGCAACAGCCCTAATGTAAGTGCAACTGATACAATGCTGCAACCAGTCGGCACAATACTCAAACGCCTGCAAAATTACAGCAGTAGAAGAATGGCTGCAGTTGGTCAGAAGTTACCCATGATCTCGGATGCTAGGAACAACACAACGCCCGATGTGCCATGATGGTATAACATCTTTAGTTTTCATGGCAGGTAGTATTCCTCTAGGTGCCTCCCATTTCTATCTTATCTATCTCTATGACGACTAATTATTTTATGTTGCTAAGAACACGCCACTATGGATTTTGTTTTTTCTTTCATATATTGAACTTCACCCCAACTGTTCATTCTGAGGTGTCGGTTTGTGCACTATATATCCCCAAAGCTCTTAGTACTCCACATCTTCGAAGTCATGGAGTACAGCATTAACTGTCAAGCTAATTAGTTCGCCATTCACACCTCTGCTACTATATTGAGTGAATATATACCAAACAGCTCAACCAAAAAGCTTGTACTTAGGACAAACATGTCAATTAACTAGTATAATTCTTGAACACAATGTGCTCTCATTTTCTCGTTTTAAAATAGATTTTGGCTTTAATTTTTTAAATACTCATGGGAATGAGAAAATGCATGTTAACATTTATACTCACCGAAAGAACTCTACCATTCTAATATATTCACGTTCGAATCTAAAAAGAACAAAATTGGCAACTTTAACTTGGGGTACGGTATCTGTTTTCCATCATTGTATCATTCTTGTATTAATCTGAAATTTGTATATATTTTTTACTGAAGCTAATGTCACCCGCGTACATTGTGGAGACCTGCGCCGCCGTCGCGGTTAGCTCCCCCCTCACCGTTCTCTCTTCCTCGTCTCCACCGGAGTGGCCTGTACGGAAGCCCGTACGGCCGTCCACTACCAGAATGAGAGACATCTGCACCGGGTGGGAAAGCCCTTTAGCACCGGGTGCTGTCCGGCACGTCCTCCAATCTTGCGACGTGGTATTCTCCTCGGGGATTGACGACCTCGTCCCAGAGCCATCCGACGAGCTGTTCTGAAATTGCGTCGATTCTTTCTTTCTGTAGACACTCTTCCTTCAGCTTCACCATCTATAATTTACAAATGAGTGAAAGATATTGGCACCGCCAAATTGGAGACAATAATTGTGCACTTAATAATAATGGAAATGTGTACATACCATGATATCATGCTGTGTAATCTTTTTATGCCCCCAATTCCACATGTAATCGCAAACATAGTATGCACATAAATTGTTTTCCGGCCCCTGTTGGGCACACTGATCACCTACCTCACTCCTCACTCACTCTCTCTCTCCCTCTTTCTCTCTCCTATCTTCTTCCCGGCCTCTCCCCCGCCGCGCGTACTCGCCTCTCCCCCGTCCCCGCCTCTTTCCGCCGCCGCCGTCCTCTCCCCTCCCGCTC